>JABUQX010137753.1:30000-47520 GCA_015478945.1 Trachelipus rathkii | reverse complement strand
AATAAGTTTCTCTCAAAATTGAAAGAGAAAAATTAAAATAATTAAAATGGAGGAAGTTTTTTTTTAAAAAACTTTGAACTCTGTCGGAAGAAGTCATCACAAAATCAGCCATCCTTCAGTATGACTCATCTATTTTGGACGAAAAGAGAAAAAAATAATTCTCGAGCGGTCTACAGTATCATAACCAGAAAAATGGAAAAAATTAATCCGGCGTATGTACACAGGGCGTTTTTTTAGTTCTCCGTCTGCGCCTCCTGCAGCTCCAGAGGCCTCTCTTGAAGACGGAATATCACGGCTTCAAGGAGATGCAGAATATAAACAGAAAACCCCACCGATCCTTATCCAATGTTTTTAAAATTCCTTGCAATTAAAGTTGGTCAAAGAGGGGTGTTCAGGTGTGGTGAGGGACCGGCATTTCTTTCAGCTCTTCCGTTCTTCCTTTAAAACCCAGTATTTATTATGCTGATGTACTTATTGGTCAGGTTTCTCGAAAGCATGTAAATGCTATAATTAAATTCATTGTTAAATCAGAATGAACTGAAATTAGTTTAGTTAAACATAATGTTTGACCTCCAATTTGGGAACTAGGTCGCTTTCCGAAAATATATTTTTAAAGTCTTCTACTTAGAACCCGAATATTATATTACTGATTCTTCTGTTTCAATATTAAAATCGATTTTTCTTGCTCACTATTTTTAGAGGGATAATTTCCTGAACCTTATTCGTATATTCCTGTCAGAAAGTAAGGGCATATAATTCTGAAACTTAAAAGGAGTGTTTTGAAGGGACCTCGAAATTTCTTTTGAAGAATCCTTGGCGGGCCCTGTAAAGCTCATTGAGTCTATAATCGGTGTGATACAAAACTTTTTCCAACTGGCCTTTCTTTCGGTAGCCTCAAAAATTAATCACACAGGAATGAATATCCTTCCGTTAATGTTATCTTAGAACACTACGGTAAAATATAATTCAAGTCTATGGGAAGAAGAGGAGTGGCGAAAAAAAAAAAAAAATCTGCCCCCTAAAAAAAAGGGAAGAATTTGATGCGTAATCGTTGCTTCCTTTGAGCACAAATAAATGAAAACTAATAATCTGTCGGCCCTTTTTAAACTGCTTCCTTCTAAAGAGGGATAGTTAAAATCTCATCGTCAAAAGACCGAACCGAACACCGTAGTCCAAAGGGAGGGGGAGAATTTAAAAAAATCTTTCTAAATCATTTTGTTTTTTTCAAATTTGTGTAAATTTATTGTATATTTTGTAATTTATTTCTCTCTCTCATTTATAAATAATTTCTTATATTACTGGACGGAGAGTAAACTGAATAATAAAATTTGAATGTTTCTTGTGGAGTATTTTATATTTTCATCTTGTCCACTTATTATAGTAGCGCTGAGCGTAAATTAACAAGGTAAATAATTCAGCATGCACGCATGTATTTGCTCAAATTATGATAGATCTTTGGTACTCAGTCTATGATTGATAGCTTAAATCAGACCAAGCTACAAAGCCTCTGAAAAGAGTTAAAACTCATTAGATTATATTCCTTACTTCAAGGGCATCAAAATTTTAAAACTACACGCTCGCCCCAAGAGAGAGGCCTTCTGATTTGGAGTTCAAATTTAACGAAAATAATGTTTCTTAATTTCGGTGGAAGTGAACACTTAAAAGATACAGGGACCTCTTCTCTATGCGTTCAGTTTGTGGCCTATAATCCTAATTCAAAATTTCCTTATACAATTTCCACATACGTTACTCCTCTATAACCATAATCTGGACAATGGTGTGCCAATAATATGTTTGCAAGACATAATATTTTTGATCTGCATCGCTGATCTGCTCACGATGACCATAAAGTATTTAATGAATTAAGAGATGTAGAGAATTTACAACTCATTTTTCAGAAATGGTGATTTTGAGAGAAAAGTCAGGAGTAGTACAACCGGGTTGTTTACGAACAATTTTTACACGATGTTTCTCTCATAACAAGGATAACGTGCTTGTGTAAGAGCAATTATTGTACGTGCAAAAAGAAATGTTGATCATAAGAGCTCTCACAAGCGAGAGACCTTTAGGCGTGATAACGTAGTATATTATTTACACCTATCTCTGTAGTTTATCATTCTCACATTAATATACATTTAGTTTGTTATTAGCTGCCTCATCCGTTTGTAGGGTTAGGTCAACATATAAAAGATTTCTGCCCACTCTCTACTCCACTATTTAAACATTCTAATGGATATGATAAAGGTGAGAACTCAAAAAAATAATTATATTATAAATAATAGTCCCTATACCCTTTTTTAATAAGCTTTCTTTGCTATTACATATAAAATTATATTTTTATTAGGTTAGTATTATATTATTATGAAAATTTTTCTCTATTATAAATAAGGGCACATTCTTTTAAATAATAATAAAAAAAAAAACTATAATAATAATATAATATTAGTAGTAGTAGAATTTATGAACATATAATAATAAAATAATATTTTAAATATAAGTACTTTACCCTAGTCATAGTATATGCTTCCATTATATAATTTATTTAATATATATATATATTATATATTATAAAAGCAAATAAAAATATATATTATTAACTAATTTTTAAAAAATATAATAATATTATATTTCATTAAATTAATTTATAAAATAATATTATTAATTTAATTATTATATAATTATGCTTATAAATATATATATTATAATATATTAAAATATAAATTTAAATATATATAAATACTAAATATATAAGTAAATCCTGGAATAGTAATAAATGATAAAGTTAATCGGAGTACTGGAAAATAAATACAGGTGGTGAAAACTTACGCTTGGCGTATCTTCCATCCTGTTCTCTCGAAGTCTCAAATTCTTGCATTTCTAAGACTCTAAATCTTTTCTCCTTCTTAAGAAATAAATTTAATTTAATATTCCCATAATAATAAAATTTTAATATAATTATTAAAATATAATATAATAAATAATAAATATATCTAATAAATAAGTCTTATACTAATAAACAATTTTCAAATACTTAATATACGTATATTGGAATGGACAAAATCGTGAAAATAATAAATCTTGATTCTCGTAAATTTTTTAAGGGTGACCCTCACTTAAAATCATACTCTACTTAATTTTTAAAGGATATTGGTCTAACGTTTATTACTGAGAACACCGGAGAGAAATGATGAATAAAAGTGGTATCGTCATAATAAAGGGAACTCGATAAATACCCAAAATATAATAATATAATTATTTTACAATATTCATTCGCTCGCTCACTATAAGTGGGAGCAAGTATAATAATAATTAACCCCCAATAATAATAAACTAATATAATTTACATATCCTATAGAAGACTTGAATAAAATACTTCAGTGAAATTAGAATAATAATATGTATCTAAATGAGTTATTATATAAAAAACAACAAAATACATTATACAAATTAAATAGTTATTATAAAGATATTAAATCCAAAGTAATAGTTTCTCAATATTAATTTTCTCAGATTAGACACTTTATATATCCACAGAATACTAATTCACTCTCTCAGAGAGAGGTACAGAAATTTGAAATGAAATAAGTGTAGAATGTTAAGCAGTAACTAAACAGGACACACTTTTCGCCGGAAATAAATGAATCGATACTCCTAAAATTAGTATATCTTAATCCATAATTTTGTTTGCGTTCTCAATATTATATTGGTGATCACACATTAAGAGAGTGATTGAGGTGTTCACTAAGACGGCATTATATCATCTTATTTTTTAAGGTAAGTGATTTAGTCTTCACTTGGTATTTTGACAGGGAGTCTCCTCATTGCGCCATTGATATATAGGGAATCTAATTGATTTTACTAATATTTAAGGAGGTATTAATAAAAATACATTTTTTTCGTTATTTCTTATTTTAAAGATTGCGTGAAACAGGTATTGACAAATTCATGGAAACGCTATCCGTGCTATTTATTCAAAAACAGCATGTCAACGATGGAATTTTAAAATATAAAAAAATTAATTGACGTTGTGTTCAGACCTTTGCGGGGAGTGAGAACAGGAGACTTATAGTGGCATCTTCTCCTGGAAAATTTTGAGGATGGATTTTTTGTTAGGTCTCAATAAGAAAAAGATTTTAAGATGAGGAAGGAATCGGTCTGCTGCCAAATGCTGCGTTTAAGGGGAGGCGCTGCAGTCTTTTCCTTCTGAAAGTATGGCAAGGCAAGGAAGGAGAAGAAAAAAAATGAACAGGATTATAAATTTGATTATAACAGGAAAAAAAATTAAGGGGGAAAAGTTTTCTTGGCGGGGTTGGTATTTTCGTGGCATTTTTTAAAAAAAAAAAACTTTGGCCGGGGAGGATTGAGTGGCGAAGGTAATTCGTGAATAAATCTCAGTTAGAGAGCTTTATTATTGTGAGTAGGAGTTTAAGTTAACGGGATAGGTAGTAGGTTAGGTTTGCTAGTAGTAGGAGAAAAATACAGTTGCGAGATGGGAAATTCGTTAGCTAGTAAACTGGTTATGTAAAAGCTCGAGAGTTTGTATCCAAATAATAAATTATTATGTATTACGAAATATGTATTTTAAGTAAGTTAAATAAGAATAGAGAGAGAATAGTTCAGGATTAGTTTAGTCGTAGCTAGTAGTAGGTGGAGTGAGTTTAGTTTCCCTTAAGAGAGATAAGGTTAGGTGCGGAGTTAATTCTCAGAGTGGATCTTTTTAGTTCACTATTCAACTCGTGTTACCGCATTTTAGGTTTACATCAATAGGATACTCTGTGTAGTAGATTAAGCACACAGAGATCTCAAAATTTTAGTTATTGATGACATAATATTAAGAGAATCAGCAGCGCGCTCTCTTAACCTGTCTAGTATTTGTTTAGCCTTAAGAAATTCTCTTAAGTAGGATCATACGTAGCAAATAAGGTAGTTATAATTACAGAGTAAGAATAATGGATAGAATAAGTATGTTCAGATCAGGTAAGGGTCGCTCCGTGTTAAGTGGTAGTAATAAGTCGTTAGTGCAAGTAAAAAGTAGTAATTAGGAGATACTGCAAGCAGAAATTTTTAACAATTGTCTTAATATTGTGCAAAACCAGCAATCAAATTTTTTACGACGGCCTCGAGTCTCACATAAAATCTAACCCCTCTAATGTGAACAATTTCTTCATAAATTATTTAGTCAAATAATAAAATAAATATAAAGACATTCTAACAACCAACCTGTGTATGGCAACAAACGAATGAATTGCGGATAAAGAGATGCGATAATTGAAAAATTCCTTGTCAAATAAAATTTCTAAATATACATTAAAAAACGGATAAGACACGTATTCTCACTAGTAATGCCCTATGGGATATAGCGCTTTTTCTATAAAATATATACATTGTCTGATATAAGAGTATTTTAAATCTAGTGATCTCACAATTCTATAACTCACAATATAACATTATATAGAAAGAGCATCTGTCTGATATGTGTGGCATTGAATGAGTTATGATCGTATTATATAAGAAAATACGATAGTTATGTTATAACTTCACTTAGTAGTCTTTCTCACTCCTCGCGCCCCTCGTACGCTCGAGCCGCTTTTCACCCTATCCAAATTGTTCCTCCATTTTTGCTTTGGTGTATGTAAATACGAGATAAAATTTGTATTTAACATTTAAATTTTTATTTCCGATTTGAATTTATTTCTATACACATCAATAAAAGTGACAAAAAATTAATAAATATTATTATCTCATGTGATTTAAATTAATATCCTATTCATAATAGATTAGGAGATACATACGTAAGTTATCTTCGCCTCCACTCATCTTTATATATGGCATGATGCATGCATTTAGATTTAATCATAGAGCTTAAAATTCTATATAAAGATATAAATTATACCATTAATCACCATAGGTGACATATAATTATATAAAAATAAATCATTGATAACATTACTATAATATTACTGCGAATTAGCCATATATGCAATTGAATGGGAGTTGATATTTTTCTAAAATAAGTTCTTCACTAGTGTTGTCAATTTGTGCCGATAAAAATGTTTTATATATTATAGTGAAACTCGCTTCATTCAACCCAATAATATTATAATAACAGATAAAGTCATATTATCAAATAAAGTCACAATATGAATTTTCCTTAATTTCGGATTCAATATTTTACTATCTCTCCAACTTTAAAAAAAAAACTGAATTTAAATAAGTGATAAGACTGTATTTTACATTGTTTATTAAAAGAAATCTATAAAATTAGAATAAACAAAAATCTACTTGTTCGTATAGAACGTATTGTTTAATGTATTAATGTAATCTCACATCTATTCTTCTCGAACACTTAAATATAGTGCGGAAGGCTCAAAATAAAGAGGCATTTTTTCTATTGTTTTATTCTGCAGTCAGATTATGCATATAATATGCACCAACTTTTGTAATAATTAGGCTTAGAAAACGTATCCACACTATCACGGATAAAGCTTCTTTGTACCACTAATTATTTCTTCTGTCTTGAGCTGAAAACTCACAATTTGGTATTCTGCGGAACAAAAAAATGCACAAATCACAATCTATTTAGATAAACTAAATAAATATACATCAAAAAGAAAATATGTATGAAAACTATAATTAATATATAATGAGTGCACAAAACAAAAAGTATAAAATGAATGTAAACTCTAATGGAAAATATATAAAGTAAGAGGAACTCTTACAAAATAAGATAAAATTACAACACATACATATAGAATAATGACGATAACAAAAACATTAAACCAATTTTACATGTTCATGTAATGAATGCTGAAAATATCTTTGAATATGGCTATTTTCTCCAACAACACTTATAAATTTAAAATATTTTCATAACACTACTAAAAACTCGTTAGGAGCGGAGAGATGTATTTCTAATGAATATGAGTCAGTAGGCGAACGAGAGCACATAGGTGTTATAACGTTCCTCAATGTCTTGAATAATCTATCGTCCACAGAAAAGCAGAGGATAATACTACAACTCTTACATATTAAATTGTGTTCTTGCTTCAATGATATTAATCTACTACCCACATTAACTTTACCTAACCTAAATGGTTTTAAACTTATTCGACTATTACTTTTGTGTATACTTTACCATACTTATAATAACCTTTTCTAAACTATTACTAACAAAATTTTAGGTAAAAGAATATATTTATAAGGAAAATTAGTATATGAGTCTAAAAAAATACTGAATAAAAAGTCCTTTTGGTCACGTAAAATAATAACTTAATTAATTGAAGTTGAAAATTTATATTTGACTCCCTCGACCATATTATTGCAATAATAATCACGGATGTGAGGATAAGAAGTTTATAATAATAAGTATTAAAATATATATAAAATAAAGTGTGTGGATAGTTTCAGTTCCATAAGAGTGGAATGGAAAATAAATAACAGAGAGAATAGTTGTAGTATATTCCTACACTCTTCTAATAAACTCCAAATATAATAAGATGATATACAGTTACATTAGGAAGTGATTATGTGAAGCATAAGATTAGAAGGGGGTTATTTTTAGTTACTGTGGGTTACAGACAATTTGGAACTATAGATTAAATCTATTTTTTAAAAATATAATAAATTCTAATCTATATTTAGAGTAGTGCTGATATTTGTTTTTCTCTCCCAGTAATAGCAATGGATATGACCTTACCATTGTGTGGAAGCTTACAAAGATATATTATATTATTATATTATATTATATTATATTATATTATATTATATTATATTATATTGCGTAATTTCATGGTATTATATTATATTATATTATATTATTATTATTATATAATTATTATATTATATTAAGACATTATAAACATCTGTATTATTTCACATCTTAGTCCTGATATGATAATCTTTTACCAGAATAAGCACAATTACAATTGTGCTTGTTCTGGTAAAAGATTATCAAATCAGGACTAAGATGTGAAATAATACAATGTTTATAATGTGTATTATAATAATAATAATAATAATAATAATAATAATAATAATAATAATAATAATAATAATAATAATAATAATAATAATAATCTTTCTTTATCCTCCCTTCACAATAGTTAAGCAGAAGAGTAAAATGCAAGGGAATAGAAAAGTTAAGTAGAAGAACATGACGTAAGTCGAAAGGAAATATCCTTAAGTGAGAGACCAAGAAAAACACCCTATCATTTCCTAACACCGCGACGGACCCTCACTGCGGAATCTCGTCAATACAGGGTTCATCCTCTGGGCTAGTCCCACAACCATACCCCATTACAACCCCTCCTCCCCATTCACTCCTATTTATGCACCTTTCTTCTAGCCTATGCCAAACTCAGATTATTTTCCATCAGACATTCCTTTACAGACTCAATCCATTTTTTCTTCGGTCTCTCCCAGTCCGTCGATTCCAAGCACATTCACCACTATACATTCACTTAACCAATCGACTATCATCCATCCTTTCCATATGATTAAACCATGTTAATAATTATAATTATCTTCCACAGCTTTTAATGTGTATAAATAGGGCGCTGTTCTTCAATTGCTACTATCATATTTCACAACCGTACTAAATTATTAAGTTCTAACATCCCTTTTACAGTCAGATTCTTCCTAAAAATATTGACAGCATAGAAGATAGAAGAAAGGGATTTTAAACAATATTAAAAAGACAACAACAAGAGATTCGTTCTCTCTATTACAATTCATATAGGCTTACACGTTTTATTTTCGTTTATAGAATAATTAATATCGAATATAAATAAAAATAATTATTTCTAGGCCACTTACCACCTGCAACCGAACCAAGAGCGAATCTGTAACCGCTCTCCAAGACTGAAATCCAAGCAGATCTTTGATCTGGACTTGCAACTGCTTTGTAGTCTGTAAGTTTTCTAGTAATGACCTTCATATATTGTTCGGGAGTAAGTGTTTCTAAATCACTATATACAATTTTTCTAAAAATAAAGAATGAACAGAAATTAATACAAATACTAATCATAATTTTTCTAATTTAATATTTTTCCGTAAATATACTAGTTTATAAGAAAGGCCAAAAAGAATTAATAAATAACTAAGTCATAAATTATGCAAACTAATGATGCAGAAACAATAAAAAAAATTAATATAAAGAACAGGTTTACAAAATCGGTCGAAGAATTGGGAGTAAGATCCTCTTAATGGTCAGTTCGAGTACGGGAAAAAAAAAAAAACTTTTGCTACTGAAGACTAAATTGAAAATGCAAAGATTTAAAAACATACAGATGCATGAGTAGGTGGGAAGAAAAAGTATATAATAAATAAGTTGTAGAAAAAAAAAATATTTCGGTAACATAGATAAGACCATAACATATTTGTAATAGTTAAAAGATGTGCCAGATTCGCTGAGTAACAGATGATTTGAAGAAATAGAGAGCTTACAAAAGGATTCACTCACTTTTACTACAGAAAGAGACATTAATGTCTATCAGAAATCTGATGATTGATGAAAACTAGGTAAATAAAACTGAGGAAATAAAGACTGTCCCACTGCAGACGACAAGATAAGTCAGACTGCAGAGGGATGAAGATCGTAAATATGAAAGAACCAGTATGCCAGCAGAAGATCGCATTGTAATATCAATGGCAATAACTTTAGAAATGTGTGGAATCTTACAAAGATATCATACTAAAATCTGAAGGATTTAATCAAGGAGCGGTACGGGAAAAAATGCTAATTTTAACCAATACTGATATCTAACACTTCTAGGCTTATAACAATATAAGACTCGCCTCTTCACTCAGAAAAATAACACAAAGTATGAAAATCATTTTATACAGAGTATTTTCACATTAAAGCAATTATAATATATATATATATATATATACATATATAAAGAGATATATATATAAATATATAAATATATATATATATATATATATATATATATATATATATATATATATATATATATATATATATAAATATAAATACTAAAAGATGCATACGTAGAGAAAAAAGAGGTAAATGAACAGTTTGGAAGGAGGATGAATGGGGACTTACAAGGGAATAGGAAGCTTTTCTGGAAGGAAGCGTGAAAGGTTAAGAATGAGAATAAGGGGAATCTGCTTAGAATAATGAATAGGATGGTGCTTTTGTAACTGATGAAATAAATGTGAGGGGAGTGTGGAAAGAACACTGAAAATCTGCACAATATTAACAGTAATGAAGAGGTGTTAGTGAATGTGTGTGGGTTTGATGGTACAAGAAGGAATAGGTATTTTGGGATGAGGTAATTAGTAAGGAGGAGGTAATGGGTAGAGTGAGAAAGTTGAAGAATGTAAATCTGCAGGTATAGATGAAATTACTGGTGAAATGATCAAGAACGGAGGCGAGATGGTGATTGATTGGATTTGGAAGTTGTGTAATAAAAAGCGTTTATGGAGGGTATAGTTCCAAGGGATTGGAGGAGAGCAGTAATAGTACCCTTATATATAAGGCGGAAGTGTGAGAAGGGAACCGTAGAAATTATAGGTGAATAAGTCATTGAGTGCCGGTGGAAGGTATTTATTCTGGCATTTCTGGTCGAAAGAGGTGCCGTGAGTGACTAAAGACTGATTGCGAATAACAAGGTGCGTTTAGGAGTGGTAGCAGATGTGTGGATCAAATCTAAATTGAAGGAAATGATTGAGAAAAATGAGGGAGAAGAAGAATAAATTGTATTTAGGTTTTATGGATTTGCAACAGGCGTATGATAGAGTTAATAGGGAAGCTATGGCAGGTGTTAGTGATATATAATGTGGTGGTAAGCCTATGAATGGAATAAAAAGTATGTATGACGATAGTGAAGCGTGTGTAAGAATAAATGGTGTCAATGGTGATTGGTTTAGGATTAATAGCGGAGTGAGACAGGGTTGTGTTATGTCTCTTTGGTTATTCAATTTGTATATGGATGGGGTTATGAAAGAAATTCGAGGTGGGGATTGCAGGAAATGGTGTTAGAATGATGGAGAATGGAGGTGGGTGGAGGGTGCCCTACCTATTATATGTGAATGATTTGGTTTTGTGTGGCGAATCTGAAGAGAGTTTGAGAGGATTGGTAGAGAGATTTGGCAGGGTATGAAAAAGGAGGTTTGAAAGTAAACGTAGATAAGAGTAAGGTTATGGTTGTGAGTGAGGACAGTCCTCAGTGTGAAGTTATGTTAGATGGTGAGCAGCTGAGCAAGTGCGTGAGTTTAAATATTTAGGTATGTGTTGACGAGAAGGGAACGGATGATGCAGAGTGTAGTAGGAAAGTTGTGAATGGTGGTGAAACGGTTGCTGGTGCAATTAAATCGTTGGTGAAAGTTAAGGGACTAAGTCTTGAGGTGCTAGGGTCTTACATGAGGGTATGTTGTTACCTGTGTTATTGTATAGTAGTGAGACTATGGTCTGGAATAAGAAGTATAGATCTAAAGTTCAATGTGTTCAGATGGACAATCTTAGGGGCATGCTAGGTGTGAAAAGAATTGATAAAATGAGGAATGAATGTATTAGAGAGTTGTGTGGTGGTGTGCAATAAAGAAAGGTAAATGAGAGAATAAATGAAAGTATGTTGAGATGGTTTGGTCATGTGGAAAGGATGAATGATAGTCGGTTGGTTAAGCGGATGTATAGTGGTGAGTGTGTTAGAACCACCTGGCTGGGAGAGACATGAAGCATTATATTATCCCAGCTACAACTGAACGTCTAATGGAGATACCCAGCTCCCTGGCGGGAAGGCTGGCAACAAGCTCACTGATATGCCTGGCGGGTTTTGTATGGGGTTGGCGGTTGTGGCCTTACCTGGGCCAGGGGATGAACCCTTACATTGACGTGATTTACCATAGTGAGGGTCCGTCGCGGTCCCATGAAGCTCTAGGGTGGATTTTCTGTCTGTGAAGAGTTTTCACTAATTAATGGTACATAGGGGGCGGTAAGGCTGGGCTTTCTTTTCGACATTTGTCATATTCTCCTACTGCTTTTCTCTTTCCGATGCTTGTAGCGCACCTTACCCCAAATCAGTCATGGGAAGAAGAGGTAGGTAAAGAAATATATATATGGAGGGTAAAGAAGAAGAAAGCAGCAGCAAGGAGCAGAGTAGAAAGAGTATATATATATATATATATATATATATATATATATATATATATATAATATATATATATATATATATATATATATATATATATATATATTGATTATTTTTAGATGATATTGGCTACAGGAATACCAAGCGAAAGAAAGAAGAAGAAAGAAGGAGTATTGTCAAAAGTCAGGATATTCTACATTTAATAAGATAAGTGATTATTTAATATTTAAGAATAGCTGAAGATCACTTACTACACACTTTTTATGATTCTGATACTGACACCTGTCTCTTTTCTCTCCCTTACAGAGTTAGATGTAAAGATTATAAAGTTTAACCAGCAAGCCCCTTTGAATTTTTATTAACAAAAAACTATATTGAAGATCGAATAAAAGAATATTTACATGATTATAAAACTTGAACACGAAGACAAGGAAATATTCAAGACCAATAAAAAAGAGGACTACACAACCAGATTTACCCACCTAAAGGCCTTTAGAGCAGACTAGTGGGTAGGAACTTCTTTGGAGCCAAAGGACCTACATGACAACAACAAGAGATATACGATAGGTTAGTAGATCGTAACTACGCATCATACTACCTAAAATTTCAGTGGTAGCAGAGCAAAGTTTGATCTTCCGTTTACTTTGAGATTATATGTCAGACGAGACACCATCGTCTACTCCGCTTAAGGAAGAAACTCAGGATATACAAGAAAAACAACAAGCCGTAGCAGAAACATCAACAGAAATGACAGAGGAAAAGAAAAATCCAAGGATAAGGATACCTGAATTTTCAGGGAAAACAGAAGAATATGAAGAATGGCGCACTCGTATAAATGAATGGGATTTGTTGGAATCACGGTTTTATGACTACCCAGGATTAATTGTGAAGAGTAGTCTACAAGATGAGGCATGGAGATGTGTGGATGCTCTGACGTTGGAAACACTGAAAAGCGACAGTGCAATACAAGAAATAGTGAAACAACTCGATGGCAAATACAAAAGAGACAATCGGGTAGAGACAATAAAAAAGGTAATGGAGTACTACGATATCCGGAGGAAAAGAAATGAGACGTTAAGAGATTATTTCGAGAGATTTGAGAGGGCCCAGCGCGAAATAGCAAAAATTGAAAAAATGGGTAATCAAGACCTAATCAAAGGTTGGTTTGCTCTATCTAGAGCAGATTTATCCGATACAGAAAGACAAATTGTCATTGGGGCTTGCGTGGATGGAAATCAAGGTTATGAAAATACAAAGAGAGAAACACTGCGCATAACAGAGAAGGAAACAAAAGAAGGAACACACCAAACTGGATGGTATGAAAATGAAGAAAAAACCCAGGGTGAGAAAATCAATAAGAAAAACAGATTTGGCAAAATCATCAGATGCTTTCATTGTGGGTCGATTAATCATATGGCAAGAGAGTGTAAGGAGAAGGTTACAAGTTGCTGGATATGCAAAGATAAGGAACATGTGGCCAAAGATTGTCCGAAGAACTGGATAAACCAAAGAAGAGGAGGAGAGCAAAGAAAGGAAGAAAATGTTGCTTGTGCATGGTCAACCAATTTTCCAGAAGGAATAACACACGGAGACTCATTCTTTGGGAAAATTGAAGGCATTATTGATACAGGATGCCCTAGGACAATTTTGGGAGAGAAGTGACTTCCATTCGTTCTCGGAAGAATATCCGAGAACGAATTATTTAGAATAAGAAATACTCAAGAAGAGGGATCGGGTTCTTTTACATTCGGAGATACAAAGTATAAGGTGTTAAAAATTCTAAAAATACCAACCTGGTGGAATGGAAGAAAAATTATCCTAACAACAGCAATTGTAGAAGATAACGTTCCATGGCTCATCGGAATGGAGACACTGCAGAAGTTAAAGGCTGGATTTATTTGGAAAAACGAAGAGCCATGGTTAGAACTGGGCAAAGTGCAAAACCATCAGGTAAAATGTAGATTAGATGAGAGTGGACACGTCAGAGTTCAACTGATGGAACAACTGAATATAGCGAAGAAAGTGTGGTTGGGATGCAAATGGATAACAGACGAACCCAATTGGAAGAAAATAAGTTACAAATTGCACCTACAATTTGGTCATGCAAAATATGAGAAACTACAAGAATTGATACTCTGTGGATTGGAGAAAGAACATGAAAAGCAACAAATAAGGAGATTTTTGGAGGTTCTGAAGAATTATTGTGAGACTTGTAGTATCTGCCTGAAATATAAAAGGAACAAACCAACTCCAGTGGTAGGTTTTCCTTTAAGTAAGGTGTTTAATGATACTATAGCTATGGATATCGGGGAGATAGAAAACAAAAAGTTTTTGGTTATTGTTGACCTAGCTACAAAATATACCCAGGCAGAATGGATAAGAGACAAGACACCTGTTACAATAGTCAAGAAGATCTTGCAGACATGGATTAGGGTATTCGGACCACCTAGAAGAATTCTTTCCGATTGTGGATTGGAATTTCACAATGAAGAAGTAAAATACCTCACAGAGGGTTTTGGCATAGAACAGTTGAGCACAGCGGGAGAAAGCCCGTGGAGCAATGGAATTTGTGAGAATTCGGTAGGGATCATTAAAAATTGTTTAAGAAAATTAAAAGAAGACAAAGTACAGGATAAAGAGACAGCTTTGTATTGGACACTTAATGCCAGAAATTGTTTGAAAATGCAGAATGGGTTCTCCCCACATCAACTTGTGTTCGGAAGAAACCCAGCGATGCCCAGTATGGACTATGATGGAGAGATTGTACCTACTTTTACCAATTATGAAAATGACAACGAAATGATGAGAAATACTTTGGAAGGAATAGCAAAGGCAAGACAGGCATATATACAGATAGAATCATCCGAAAAATTAAAAAGAGCTTTGAATCATTAGATAAGAGAACATAAAATCGAAGAAGTACAAAGTGGAGGAAGTATTTTACAAGAGAGAAAAAGACAATAGATGGAGAGGACCTGCAACAGTTGTGGGAAGAATTGGTAAAACAGTAGTTGTGAAACATGGAAGTACACTTAGAGAGATAGCTAGAGTGCACATCACCAGGATAGCGAAAAAGAAAGAGGAAACAACAAAAACAAAGGACGAGGGAGGAGAAGAGACGGATCAAAGAACAATAAAACAAGATCCAGACAGTTCAGAAATTGAAGAGGGTTACGACTCCGACGATGAAGTAATAGAAGAAATGGTTGAAGAAGAAGAGATTACTGAAGACTACCAAGAAGAACAGGATATATTGGAAAATGAAGAAACAAATGAATGGGAGGAAAGAGAAGAAGAAGATGGAGAGAGAACAGAAGCAAAAGGTACAGAAGTGGAGAATGAACCAGGAGTGTCTGATAAAGATCAACGAGAAGAGAATAAGCAAGGAAAAGAAACAAAGTCCAGAATAGAGAAGAATAAAAGATATATTCTAAAGGACACACAAGGGAAATTACGAGAAGTGACTATATTGGGAGAGCAGGAAAAGCTACAAGCCAAAGATGGAGTGACTGTTACAATGTAAAAGACAACTCCACTGGAGATGTCACCTGGATAGATTTAAAAGATTATGATACAATTGACAAAATAGAAGACGATCACGAGGTCTATATAGGATTTGAAGATGAGGAAGTGTTAGAAGCGAAAGTCAAAGAAATGGAAAACTGGAGGACCAATGAGGTTTATGAAGAAGTAAAATTTGTTGGTCAAAAACTAATTAGCACAAAATGGATAGTGACAGAAAAGATCGTAAAAAATGAAAGAAAATGTAAAGCCAGATTAGTGGCAAGAGGATTTGAGGAAGAAGATAAAGATATAACGGTGGATGCTCCAACTTGTTCAAACGAAACTCTTAAATTATGTACAGCCATCATAAACAAAAAGAACTGGAAAATTCAATCTATAGATGTGAAAACTGCGTATCTGCAAGGGAAATCAATAGATAGGAAAGTGTATATAAAGCCTCCAAGAGAGGCCCGAACAGAGAAAGTATGGAAATTGAAGAAGGCGGTATATGGACTCAGAGATGCAGCCAAAGTATGGTATGAGAGTGTGGTGGGTATCCTCAGTGATCTAAAAGGAATTTAAAGTTTATATGATCCGGCACTGTTTTATTGGAAAGAGAACGACGAACTGATAGGCATCATGTGTGCTCATGTTGATGACTTTTTCTTTGGAGGGAATGACGTATTTATAAGTAAAATCTTGAGAAGATTTAAAGAAATATTAAAAATAGGGAGTGAAGATCAAAGTGAATTCAAGTATATTGGAGTGAATGTCAAACAATCGCATGAAGATATTATTTTAGACCAAACAAAATATATTGAGAAGATAAAAATACCTGAAGAGGAGAACTACTTAGAAGAAAGAGTATTAAACGAAAAAGAAAAAACTGAGTATAGATCGGTGATAGGCCAATTGAACTGGATAACCCAGCATACCAGACCCGATGTAGCTTTCGACGTGAGTATCAACAGTAAAGGGAACAATGGGAACATCACAACTCATGATATGAGAAAAATTGTAAGATGTGTAAAGAGATTAAAAAGCCAAAATACTCAAGTGAAAATGATGAAATTACGGGGAAAGAAATTAAAGATAGATGTCTACTCAGATGCATCGCTGGGAAATAGAGCTGAAGGAAAATCTCAAATCGACAAATGTCCAATATTTTGGAAATCAAAAATAGCACCAAGAGTCGCACGATCCACTATCGAAGCAGAAACGCAAGCACTCACGGAAGGTGTAGAAGAAGCTATATTTATAAAAACTATGTGGCAAGAAATGATCGATGACGAGATAGTCATAGAGGCTTACACTGATAGTCGTACATTAGAAAGAATAGTTAAAGCAAATACGTCAACCAGTAACAAAGTACTGAGAATAGATATTGCTAGATTAAAACAAATGATAGAAAAACATGAAATACAAAATATAAATTGGATTCCAAGATCAGAACAGATTGCGGATGTTTTTACACGGGAAGGAGCAAAAAAGAATATCATTCAAAAATACATTATGTCAGAAATAAAAAAGTCAGAGAGGATTGGGGGAAAAAGAAGAGAAAGGTGTAGACTGATTATTTTTAGATGATATTGCTACAGGAATACCAAGCGAAAGAAAGAAGAAAGAAAGAAGGAGTATTGTCAAAAGTCAGGATATTCTACATTTAATAAGATAAGTGATTATTTAATATTTAAGAATAGCTGAAGATCACTTACTACACACTTTTTATGATTCTGATACTGACACCTGTCTCTTTTCTCTCCCTTACAGAGTTAGATGTAAAGATTATAAAGTTTAACCAGCAAGCCCCTTTGAATTTTTATTAACAAAAAACTATATTGAAGATCGAATAAAAGAATATTTACATGATTATAAAACTTGAACACGAAGACAAGGAAATATT
>JABUQX010137753.1:15000-27500 GCA_015478945.1 Trachelipus rathkii | reverse complement strand
ATATATATATATATATATATAATTGATTAATAATTTGAAAGTTCAAAATAAATTATCTTGAAAATTTTTAAATTGTCATGGACTGGGCCGCGTGTTTGACACTCCTGTGTTAGATGAAAAGGGAATGGATGATGCGGAGTGTAGTAGGAAAGTTGTGAATGGCAGGAAGGTGGCTGGTGCAATTAAATCGTTGGTGGATGTAAAGGGACTAAGTCTTGAGTGCGCTAGGATCCTACATGAGGGTATGTTGTTACCTGTGTTAATGTATAGTAGCGAGACAATGGTCTGGAATAAGAGGTATATATCTAAAGTACAATGTGTTCAGATGGACATTCTTAGGGGTGTGTAAGGTGCGAGAAGAATTGATAAAATGAAGAATGAACATATTAGAGAGTTGTGTGGTGTGAACAAAAGGGTAAATGAGAGAATAAATGAAAGTACATTGAGATGGTTCGGTCATGTGGAAAGGATGGATGATAGTCGGTTGGTTAAGCGGATGTATAGTGGTGAGTGAGCTGGTAATCGACCGGCTGGGAGACCGAAGAAAAAGTGGATTGAGTCAGTAAAGGAATGCCAATATGTGAAAAAAACATCAATAAACGCCTTCTAAAAATTTTATTTTAAGTTAAAGTAATTTAAATTTTTCCAAGTGACGTTACTGTCGCTGGTTAGAAGTGAAATAATAGCACCAAAGCCTTACACAAGCCATTTATGAATTTTCTAAGCTAAATCTTTCAGATGTGCGGTTACCGACCATAGTTCCAAAAATAGTAATAAAACTTTAAATAAAGAAAACTTATCATACAAATAATGTAATTCAATAAACTAGTAACGTACCCAGCAGATTGTGATATAAGATTGGTCAAATTAAACAAGATTTCTACTTCAAGTGGCGTAATTTGAGACATCATCTGAGAAGAATGCAAAAATTCCTCTGAAATCATAAATTTATTATATTAGTGACAACACTAAATAACCCTTTAATTTTCATATATGTAAGAAAGACGTAATGACAAAGATATCAATAAACCGAATATTTCAGGTTTCAAAATTTCAGATTTAATAGATAAATATTTTTTAAGTCTTTTAAAAGAGTAAATTAGTAATGTTGCAATCATCCTCATAAGCGAATGAGAATGAGGAATATCTGCAATAAATTTAAAGATCTCTATCCGCGGATGTCAACAATATTTCATATACATTGCACAGCTAGAGCAAATATGACACGTCATGGAAAATTCAGTTATATATATTAAAAATGTTTAATTTAAAGAAAAAAAAGGGTGGTGCATACATATTTTATTATTAATCTATATTAAGTAGTCTGTTGGGACATTACTTAAATATTTTGCATTAATAAAATCCACAAAATCAATTTTTTTACTCCTATTCAAACGCGTTAATAAAAAACCATCTTAACAATACTTAATAAAAATAATTTGCAAACCCAAATTACTAATAATAAATATATTAATAAAAGCAAAAAAGACGAAATCAATGAGTATGCTTCTCCAACCTTTCGTCACTTCCTGTGATCTTGAACCTTGAGATGCATTAAGATAGATCTTTCTCCAGTCACCTCGAGCTATGTCAAAAATGTTATTGATACCATGAAGAAAGGAAAAGCTCCTCCTTTGTGCCCGTCTTGCAGCCCAAGGTAAAGAAAATTGATATATACATAGCTGGGTTAAGGTTGGTTATTATTAAGGTGCCATATTAAGGTTATTACATATATTATTACATATATTATATAAATTTATAAGAAGATATATATATATATATATATATATTATTATATAATATATATATATTATATATATATATATATATTATATATATATATATATATATATATTAAGTTATATTGTTAGAGTATATATATATTATTATATACATATATTATTACATATATTAATAGCATATACATGTTACAGGTGTATATAGTATATATATATATATATATATATATATATATATATATATATATATATATTCCTCTTGAGCCACTCTTATTTGGGGGGGGGGGGTCCGTCATTTTCTGGGAGGAAATTGACAGAGTATATTGTAGGAGGAGTGGGGGCAAGGGAGGGATGAACGACTGTTTCAGCCTCTATTTGGCATCTTCGACAGAGTGGAGAGGTGGCGTCTTGGAGTTGAAACTCGTGTTTGTATTCCTGGAGGTCTGGGTGATGCCCGGATCTCAATTTAGAAAGTGAGATTTGCATCTTTCGCGAGAGTGTATTTTGTATTGCTGATATTTCAGGAGGCGGGAGCTTAGGAGGTAATTTGGTAGGCGATTGTTGAGGTATTGCTGTGTAAAGTAATGTGAATACGTTTTGAGAAAGATGAGTTGTTTGGAGGGGGGGGGGGATGGTTCTGAAGAGTTTGCCGTATTAGAGGGCTGCGGAAGAGGGAGGGGATTTTAAACGATGTATAGTGTGATCTTGTAGGTAGTTATGGCGTGGGTGTTGTCGAGAGCCATGTCATAGAATTGTGTTCCTATCATGTCCAAATGATCTTGAATGGGGAGACTTTTTATTTCTTCGTGTAGAAGTTGGATTGGGGTGGTTTTCAGACAGCCAGTGATTGTTTAAGGAAAGCATTTTGTTTTCTTTGTCTTTTCATTCCATTGGTAGATGAGGTTTGAGGGTACCAGACTGTTAATTCATAGTTGATTGTAGTTTTTGAGAATTGTTTGCATGTAGTTGTCAGGAAATTTAATTTTCTGTTTGCTGTGCTTATGATGTTTTGAATGTGAGGTGTAAAGATGAAGTGGGTGTCAAAGGTTATACCGAGAATTTTGGGTGTTTTGTTTAGGGGGATGATGGAGTTATTTAGAGTTACTTGCGTTTGTAATGATGATTGGTGTCTGTCAGTGGTGATCAAGGTTACAGATGATTTCTCGGCAGAGGCTCACATTCTGTTGGAAGACAACCAAGCTTCTAGATGATTTAGGTAAGTCTGAGTATGAGTTGTAGTGATGGGTACTGAGGGGTCTGGTATGGTTATGTCATCTGCATAGGTTATAAGTTGTGAATTGGGAGATTGGGGGTGGGTGGGGATGTCAGCTGAAAAAAGGTTAAACAGGAATGGAGACAGAATAGCTTTCTGAGGGAATGCGCTTCTAAATTTTACGGTTTTGAGATTTGATGTTTGCTGGACACCTGTGCAGTGCCTCCAGATATGAAATTAGCTAGCCATTTTTTTATAATTGTTAGGAAAGAGCGAGTTTAGGATTTTTTTGAGTGAGTATGTGTCTGGGTACTGTGTCGAAGACTTTACTAATGTCAATGGCTAGAAGTATTGTTCTGTGGAATAGGGTTATGTTTAATCAGTTTATGATGCTTCGAGTGATGTATGTTAGAGCTGTTGAGGTGGAGTGGGATTTTTTGAAGCCATGTTGGTGATTTGGGGAGTGAAAGTGGGGTTGGATATTGGTGAGTATGATCTCCATTAGTTTGCACAAGGAGGAAAGGAGGGATATGGGATGTTAGTTCTTTTTGGATTTTAATTGTATATTATTATTTTTTTCCAATATGGAGGGATATAGTAGAGTGACCAAGATTTATTGAAAATTTTTATAATGAATGAAATAGCGGTTGGTCCAAAGTGTTTAACTGAAGGTTGGGAATGTTGTCTATGCCAGAAGCTGGGGAGTTTTTTTATGGCTTTGATTAATGAAGTAATTTCTTGTATTGGGATTGATTTCTAATTGTGTGTGTGTGTGTGTGTTTTTTTTTTTTTTAAGTTTGCGTATTATCTTTCTGTTATTTGGGTGAGTGGGGTTTTTGGAGATATTGTGGTAGTGTTGAACAAGGATATTGCAGTGTTGTTTGGGAGAAGGGAGAGAGTTATTTTGTCCTCTTAATGCTTCGTTTGTGGGGGGGGGGTTGTTTTGGGAGTTGTGGAGACGCTTTATTACCTGACATGTTCCTTTTTCTTCAGGCTTCCCCACGTTGTCAGTTAGGTGTTTTTAGAATTTTTCTGTTTTATGGGTGAAGGTGACATTGGAGATTTGTGTTTAGGGAGTTAATTTTGACAGTTAGATCTGGAGTATAAATATTTTGATGTCTATTGATATTTCTTTGTTTTATCAGGATGCAGATTTCGGGTATTAATGAGGGGTTGTAGAGTTTTCTATGGCCTTTTGGTATGTAAAGGTTGGAGGCTTTATGTATTACTTTGGTGAGATTATCCATGGCCTTATGTACGGAGAGGAGTTGTTGATTTCTAGTAGAGGTAGGTGTTTACATATATATATATATATATATATATATATATATGTTATATATATATATATATATATATATATATATATATATAATATATATAGTATATATATATATATATATATATATATATATATATATATATATATATATATATATATATATAAAGGGTTACAAAGGAAACCCCAACAGTAAAAAAATATGATTATGGTGGCATTGCACTGCTTTTTATAAAATAACAAATATGGCAAGTTGTAACGGGAACAAATTTCAAAGTTCTTTTATGTTGTTAAATCAGTGAAACACCTAAAATTCCTTCAATGTAAATCAATAACAATAGATCATAATGAAACATACAACTGAGTATTTTTCTCAGCATTTATAAAAGATTAAGGGAAGAAGCGGAAGAACAAGAACGTCAGGAACACAACCAAATCTACATGTATATTTATCCGTTTAAAGAGACGTGCATTGGCCTGGAAGTTCTGAGGTTCTTTAAAGATGAGAGATCTAACCAGTAATTACTGTTTATCGGTTCCAAGAACAATTTGAATACAAAGATGATGACATCCCTGACAGTTAAAGTAATTTTTAGAGGAGAGTGTATAAATAATTTATAATTATGAACAGAAAAAAACTATTTATAATATTTTTGAGAAATAGATCGAAATATATTAGTTTTAATTCTAAATTCAATAATAATAATTGTTATATTATTGGATTATTCTAAAACAAGAAAACATTTATAGTCACCAAAGATGCTGTACACCTTCCTTCAAGATAAAATTTAGAAGATTGGACAAGCATTTTTGTACCCAATTTTATTAATATCATGAATTGTGAATACGAAAGCAATTCATGAAAACCGTTAGAATGATGAACTATGATAGACCAAGGAAAATAAGTTGGTCAACATAAGTCCATGTGTTTTGAAGTGTGGTTACAAAATGCAATAATTTTTTTTGTCTATTTCAATAGCCAAGAGAAAAATTAAGACAGTCAAAAAATTGTTTAATTCAATAATTTTAAATGTTATTAAATTAAAACCTTCTGCTACTGTTATTTCATAAGGAAAAAGGCAAACTTCAAACCTTCCAAGGAATAAACAGCTATCATTAATTCAAAGATTAAAAAAATATTTCATAAGAAAGTGTTCCAGGGTATCTGAATTTTAGTGTTGCAAGTCATTTTTCTTTCTCCAAAAAAGATTCAGGTTTTGGACTTAAGTGGCGTTATATTCATTTCCAACTTTTTGCACTTTTTATTTCCAAACTGTTTTTAAATTTATATTTCATTGTTTGATTTCAAACATCTTTTGGCAAAAAAAAAAAAATGTACAAAGTATTGGAAAAAAGGTAATATGAAAAGGTTGGAAATGGAGATAACTTTTCTTCTATTCAATATAGTTATTTTTATTGCAAATAATTGTGGGAGATCTATTAAATCTTAAGATATAATTCACCATGATTTAAAAAAAAAAAAAAAATTCAAAAAACTTATTTTTTGTCATAACTCTGAAAAAAGGATTTTTTTTCTACCGAAAGGATTTTAAATCTGGCTGGAGATTTGGAAATGATTGGGCAAGTTCTTTTATTTAGTTTTTTGTCGATCAAAATCGCACCAGAAAAAAAAAAAAATATTTCGAATTGTCCTTAATTTAAAATAATATTAAAATTTCAATTTACTGTCTCCACTGGTTAATAACCTTCAATTACTGATATTCCAAATTAGCTGGAGTGCGTTCAAAAATTTGAAAGTTGATAAATTAGGGACACTCTAGTGCAAATCGAAAAAGTAGGAAAAATTGAGGAAAGAAAGAAGAAGTACTCTATTTTTCGTTAGTATCGTGTGTGAAAGAATGAACACAAATATTCAGTCGGGTAGAGATTTAAAGATAGAAAGTAGTGATGGTCGATGAATTGCAATCGAGAATAGGAAAAATCGTTAATTTTCTGGAATCGGAAAGGGAATTTTTGTTAGAATCGGAAATTATTTTAATATATTACGATTAACAGGAATCGGCATCGTAAATCTGGGAATTTCTCAGTCTGAATCGGCATATTATTTTGGCATCGTCCCGTCACTAGTAGAAAGAGTGAGTACATGTATAAACATTAATTCATGGGTTCCCTTTGAAAGAGGGCTGAGATTCAAAAATTAAGAAAATTATCATTTGCTATAGTTGTAGAATAAGTAAAGTGATGCACCCAGAGACAGACAAAATTGGGGGAGAAGTAATGATGTAAATAAATAAAAAAAAAAAAAAAAAAAAAAAAAAAAAAAAAAAAAAAAAAAAGAGAGAGAGAGAGATCTATTCAAAACAAGAATGAACAACGCCCGAAGCAGGCAACTGCGGAGGTGTAAATAAAATTCTGGAAGAGGTTCAAAACTCTACCTGTCAAAAGCCAGTTTAAACTGAAAAACGTAATACTTCCATTAAAGATAAGAAAGGAGAAATATTAAGAACAGAGGAACGTTTGAGTAGAGTCTTTTCAAAGGTTTTATATTTGTGTGAAAGATTGCATAGAATGGAGAGACCAGGTAATTGAAGTTTTGAGGCAATGAAAGCATTTAAGGATTCTTTGTTCTAGTTAGAGAAATGTGAAAAATCAGAACTCAGCAGATCCCAGACCATTTCCTTCCCATCTACTGATTGCTATGGAGTTGATTGTTTCTTAAAATGGAAAGAGTAAAGTGAAGCAAGGTGAAATCATCGGCGTAAAAGTGGATATGAGATAGAAGGTGAATGATGAACAATAAAAAGAGGTGAAGATAGAACCTTGTGACAGATGAAAGAATAGAAACTCATGAGAGATTTTGGAAGTAAGGGCTAAATAAAAATGAATTCTTATTTATTACCATATAATATTTATGACTGAAAATATAAGCTAAGCATTTATTATGAATTACAGTTTAATACTCGGTTTATTTCTATAAAGCTTTGTCACAACATTATTATTTCAATGAACTCCTAATATGATATACCCTTTAGGTTACTGCAAACAATAATGCAATCCTAAATTCTATAAACTGGTCAAACATTTCTTTTTTGTTTTACTCACTCACTGACTGTTTCTCCCCAATTAACATCTGTGATCTACAGTAATCAACAATATTTGATATAGCATTGAAAAAATGATGATTGTCTTCCTCTATTAAGGTTTAATTTTGTCTAATTTCTTTCAGAATTGACAACTTATTCAAAAGGAACATATTAATGATCATCATCATCATCATCATCTCTAAAAGAAAACTCACTTTATACCTACAGTTTAATGATAACTATTTCACTATCAATAAAATCTTTAGTTTTCTTTTTACATCAGAATTTTAAGTTTGCATAATGTGCCACATTATTATGGTGTAATAATTGGCAATGGTTGTCTTTAAAGGTCTGTAGAATGCAATACTTGCCAATAATTAAAAAGAGCAAAGACAAAAAGTTTTGTCAGTTATGCTGCACAACAACCTCCATTGATTCAAAGCTATATTTATAAAAATTTAAAGATTCGGTTGTAAAATGCTTCTGATTTTTAGTACTTAAAATTTCATATTAAGTTATTTAATTAATATGTATTAAAAAATATTTTTTCTACAAACCTTTTTTTTTAAGGAGAAGGCAAAACTTGTACAAAAAGTTGATTTGTTCTTTAATCGAAATCTAAATTCTTATTTTACATTAGCATCCTCTGGTTATTTTCTAACTCTTACCAACCAAATTAATTAAATTAAATTATTTCTATTCTGTGCAATCTATGCCAATATCCCCAAAAACAACCAATTATATTCTTAGTCTTAAATTCGAACTGGTCACTTCATGTTTTATCCCTGTATACAAAATACAAACAGGTCAAAAAAGCTTTAGTAGGATATTTTCCAATATGAAAGCAAGGATTAAGACTTTAAAACATGGAATATTTGTTTCAATGTTTTTGCAGAAATATGGAATATGTTTCAATGTTTCTGCAGATATAATTTTCAACTCGATTATATAAATAAACTTGTACAAAAATAATTGTTAATCATTTTAAAAAAAGATTGGAAAACACTATACATCAGACAAGATAAAACTTTATAAATAAATTGTAGGGAGATATATAAATACACACATATATCCCTACTTAAGGTTCTTGAAAACAGAAACAACAAAGCTGAATCTAAGTTCCTAACTACTATTTCAAATGCTATTCCAAATACTATTCCAGAGATAAACTTTACTCAAAATTATTTCTCTAAAATTCAAAACTCAGAAAATAAGCTTTTAAAATTTAAAAAAAATTTTTTTATTATTATATTTACCATTTTTAAAAGCCCATTTTACTTTTCCAGTAAATTTAAAACGCTTGAAAATTTACATATTTGACCAGAGGAATATGGCAAATTTTAAACTTTTCTAGTTTCAACAACAAACACCAAACATCTGTTCTAATTTTATTCACTACCTCAGAATTTAATTTACATTTTGCCAGAGCATCACTTGTTACACATTAGTACAAATGAGTACATTTGTACTCGGTTATATATTCTCAACGTAAAAATTCTGGAACAACTCTTACTGGTTTGAATAAAATCAAATCAAAAATAGAGATTAAATAATCGATTAAAAATCTTTAAATAAAAATATTATCTTAATTAAACTTTTCTTAAAAATAATCTTTGTAATGAAAGTGAGGTCGGTTTTACTTCTGAGTCGTCAGCAACTCAAGAGAAAAAAAAACGCATGATTAATCATAGAAGGAAGAGAATGACTCCAGAAAAAGAACTCTTATCGGCAGCCGGTATTTGGCGAACAACTAAATATTCTACCTCCTAATTTAAAAAAGCTATAATTAGTACAGTGGATAGTATCTTTTATAAGTTATTGGTACTTAAGAGGTCCCATAGTCTTCAAAATATTCTATAAAGTTAAATCAGAACTTCTAGAGACTATTACTAAAACGTTTATGAATAATCTTACTGAAGAAAAGTATGGTAAGTCCTTTAATTTTTTTTCTTGGCAAAGACATTATCTTGCTGCTTCGTTATCTTCACAAGCATTAATAATCCCTTTTTTTATTATTAATTATTTATTTTATAAAAAATTTTTCTTTAATATTTATATATTAAAGCTAATTTTCCTAATTATTTCTATAACATAACATTTTCAAATACTATCGAATTGCCAATGGAAATTCACTGCAGAATCATAACGTTTTCCAAATACTAAAAAAAAAAAAAAAACTTAGTATTAAAACTCATACAAACGAATTGCAAGTTAAATCAAGCGTTTGTAACAATAAAATGAAAATTGTAATTGGGAAACACTGCTAACTAATATAGAGACTTTGGAACATTTTCCACTATATTAAAAAATTAACAACTCACAGCTACAAGATTGTTTTTGACAGGTTCCGTGAGCAAATGTTGTTTTATATTAATCATGATTTCATTGAAATCCATTGCAGAGATAAAGCCCGTTCCTTCTTTATCAAATTTCTTGAAAGCTTGAACTGCATGCTCTTCATGAAAGTCCTGTTAAAAATAAATAAGAAATAACTAATTCCATAAAGCTAGTTTGTTCATGAATGAGATCAAAAGAATTGGGATCACAAGGTTGAAAATCCATTTAAGTTAATAACATTTTCAATTAACGAAAAGAGGTTATAAATATAAATTACAAATATGTCTTAGTGATAAAAGAAACTTACGTGAAGAAACTGACTGAATTCTGTATAACTGATTGCTCGTTTACGTTCTTTTCCAAAGTACATTTTCACGAAGTCGGAATTAAAATCGAAAGGAACTTTCAAATGAAGAATTGTTTTTTTAATCACCTCAACAAACTCCTCTGTAAATAGATTTAACTATAAATTAAAGATTTGTTCTGTCATTAATTTGCAAGAAAAAATATTTGATTGAATAAAATAAATAATAAATAAATGAAAATTTAAAATAGCAATGATTAATGGTAAACAAGATTGGAAACAAAGAATAGCTCCATCACGAATGTTAATGCTCATATTTTCTTAAAATAAATGAAGAAAGGTGAAAATTGAGGGTTTTAGCAGAAACTTGGTAAGTTGAAGAAAAATTTTCAAATAGCCATGAATCGAAATTTGAAAAGTCTTAAAAAGGAAAGGCTGAAAAGATGCATATAATTTAGATAAGAGAAGGAAAAAACAATTGGTAAATTTAATACTGAGGGAGTTTTACAGAAGATTTAGATTGGAAAAGTGAGACAAAACAATTCAGGATTGGAAGAATGATGAAAAACAAGGAATATGAAAGAACAGAAAACAATATATGTATATATAGAAAAAGATGAGGAGAATATAGTGGAAAGTATTTTAATTAAATAGTAAAGCATGGAAAGAGAAAAATATTTAAATGCAAGTCAGAAGTTAGAAACTTTTAATTTTCATGCAGTAATTCTTTGCCTCATGTAATAAAAATTGTGTTGGATTCGTTACGTTTGGAAAATGAAAGCTCTATAAATTAGAAAAAATGATGATGGAAAAATGAGAGAATAACAAAGAGGAAAAGAGAACATTAATGTATTAATATCAAGACTGAAGAATCAGAAAATGTCTTTAATAATACAGTGGGAAACTTAAGCACTAGAGACTACAAAAAAAATATCTCTGAGAAGTGGATAATGAGAAGAATAAACATGATAATATTAAAGGAATAGAAGAAAAACATAAATAAAACACCAAAGGAATCTAGATAGAAATTAAATTAAAAAAAAAAAACCTGGCAAATGCGAGACATATTTGCAGCTATAGGGAAAATAATTAAATTTAAAACCAACATGGCATGACGAGGTATTTATTGAAACTAAACGAAATTATGCATATGCAAGTGGATGATTTGGCATTGAAGGAAAATGAAAAATCGAGTTTCAAACAGAAGTAATTTTAAAAACAAAATTTAAATGTCCAAATTGATACAAAGTAAATTATTAGAGGAATGAAAATTACTGAAGAAGAACTTAAGGGTGATAAAATGAGGAAATGTTAGAATACAGATCGGTCATGGATTTAAAAAAAAATGAGCTTCTCCACATATTAGACCTAATTAAACATTTGAAATGTTACCAAATAGAAGTTCAGAAAGAAAAGAACAGAATCCGCCAAAATTATTGCAAAAAAATCAAAACAGCGAACTATGAGAACGCAAATGTTTTAGCAGTAAGTAAAAAAAAGATTTAGAAAAAGAAACATTATACTACGTAGAGAGGTAAGAACCAGTTTTACTAATACAAATAATGAAATATTACAAGGGTTCATATATATATATATATATATATATATATATATAAGGTAGTGGAGTGTTTGCCACATCAGAATTTATTGTTATATTACAGTTGTTGGTATATATAAGTTATATATATATATATATATATATATATATATTATATATATATATACATATATATATTACGTTAAGGTTAAGGTTATATATTATGGGATATACATATGTTAAGAGCATATTGAAAGAAAGAGTTAGCATATTACTATACATATAAAGATACATAGATAGCCAAGTATATATATATTATTATATTGTGTCAGATTGTTTGGATAAAGAGGTTAGTTGGATATGTGTGAGATTGTTTTCGGAGGTTAGGATAGAGTAGTGGGATATGTGTAAGATTATATGTATATATATATATATCATATTTATATATAATATAATCATCATCATATGCCCTTTTCCCTAAAACTGAGGGAGGGGTCGCGCAATCATGCACCAGTAAATCCGAGGCGTGTATGTTGCATGAGCATTCGTAAGGGGTGTATAATAGTAGCGATACTCAAACCAACTATATCTGTCCCTTAGTCGACTCTTACTGCACGCAGGAGGTACGTCGTGGAAATTGTTTCCCTCCTACACACTGGGGATATATATAAGAGCATATATATATATATATATGTGGCGTTTTCTCTATATATATGTGGTTGTTATTATAAAGAGCAGAATATATATATATATATATAAGTTATATACTTCCAGTATACATATTACATATACAGCATATATATTAGTGTTACATATTATTATATTGAAAGCAGCAGTTATATATATAGTTAGTTATTATTACATATATACATATATATATTATATATATATATATATATATATATGTTATTATTTATATTATTGCTATAGTCGACTTTACCGCAACGCATATATGCCCGAAAACGTTTCCCACACACCGGGATATATATAAGCAGCGAGTAGCAAGATACATATGTTAAGCGTTGGCTATTATATAGCAGTTGGTTATTA
>JABUQX010137753.1:0-10000 GCA_015478945.1 Trachelipus rathkii | reverse complement strand
AATTGTGACAAAAATAATCGGGAATAAATGTTTCAACGATGTAAAGAGCGTCCAGGGTAAGCACAGACAGAAAGACTATAGAAGCATTTGTGAAACCTATTGACGAGTTTATTGAATGCTTGTCAAATAACCTTGTTAATCTGACTCGCCATCATTAAATAACAAAGACTCAAAGAAAATAAACTTCCTGATGAGGCTATTATAGTTGCTGATTTTGCCGAGAATTAATTTGTTGTTCAAGATCATGCTCAAATGTTTCATTATACAAATGATCAGGTTAAGTGGAATCCCATTGTTATATATATTAGTTGATTGCTAACCGTAAGGTTGATTACAAAAACTACACTACAGCAGTGTATACTCTTCAAAAGAATTTTGTGAACATAAAAAAGCAAAATTTTTCAGCAATAATAAAAAATTCTTTACTTTTCAGATAGTTTGTAAGACACAATTCAATTTTATTAACTTATGTTATCATGAGAATGATTTTGAAATGAAAGCAGAATGGTTCTTTGCAAATAGCCATGGGAAAAGTGTAAAAAAATTAGATTTACAAAAAATTGGAAATTGACTTTGGGGTCAAAATATGGTCTGCCAGTGTTTTTTTTTTTTTTTTTTTTTTTTTGCAATTGCTCTTTTAAAGGTACTACAAGTTTTCACAGAATAGTTCCTAGTGAAAAGAAAACAAAATATTTGCCTAACAGGAATCTAACGATGAATCACCAATTTTGTGTAAGATAAGTATAGTGGAATCTGATACAAGTGAAAGAAATTAGTGGAACTGAAATTGAATATATTTCTGGACAATATGTTGCATGCATGTATGGTAAAGCACTCTGGATGGGGATTATTGATGAGATGTCTCATGGATTTGGGGATTACAAAATTAATTTCTTACAACACTTCACTAAATAAACAGCCCTCCAAATACATATTTCCAGACGAAAAAAAATGAATATTGGATTCCAAAAGATGACATATTGTGCACGATGTCAAATCAAAGCATTAAGATAACATACTCGTTTGTGTGTATATAAGGATGTAAAAAGAGCTAATAATTTGTTGAAAAAAAAACTTGAAAGTGGCTAAATGTATTTTTTCTTATTACCACTCTAATGTTAATTAATATTTTATATTTAGGAAATTAGCATTAATTGTTTAAGAAAGTTACACATTAGGTCTGGTTTTGAGTAAATCCCAATTTTTTCCTAAGTTCACATTAGTCAAGTAAAACATAAGCATTAAATACGGAAATTCAAAAGTATTTCATTTTAATTCATACGTTTATGCATAAATGATAAAGAAACATTTTTAATATTACTAAAATTATTTTTTTATCGATTTTCCTCAATGGGGGTTGAGGACACCACCCAAAATATTTTTTTTTTCAAACTTTTAAATTACCAGTTTTAAGTAAAATATTCTTAAAGGAACTGTTGTTTATCATGCCTTTAACAACAAACGCATTTTGTTTCACAACTCTATTACAAATAGGAAAAAGGTTATGACCCCTCCCCCCCCCAAAAAAAGTTAAATTATTGACACCCAAAATTTTGGGGTAACTTCCCCCCAAAATTAATCACGTTTTCTTTGCTTTTTGGTAAAACACACTAGATATACAAATTTTGAGCAAAATCTACGACCTATTTGTGTTATGCACTGTATTTCTCCTGGAATGCACCATATATATATATATATATATATATATAGATAGATGTGCGTTTTATATATATATATATATATATTAGTTTCATATATATATATATATATATATATATATATATATATATATATATATAATATAGTATGTATATATACACATATGTAATTTTTTAGTCTTCTTCCTCTCCCTCATTTTGAATTTATATCTTTCAATCCTCTTCCTCCACAGTTTTTGTCTATAGTGGTAGCTGGGTTTGATCACGCTACTTATTAATGCTCATACTGTTCATGCATGCCTACTGACTCGACATGCATGTTTGAGCACTCCAACCCCAGTTATGGAAGCAAGTGGACAGGTAATGGATATAGGTAGAGTTAGCAGCATATATATATATATATATATATATATATATATATATAAGGTTGGTTATATATATATATATATATATATATATATATATATATATATATATATGTGGCGGAGAATAGGGGATAGAGAATCTCTATTGTCTCTGCCCATATCGGGAGTTCTCAAGAGAGACTTAGGTTGGGTGAAGTAATTTACTGGGGGTATAGAAACATGACGAAGATTGGGATTAGGAAGAAGTTGAGGTTTAGGAAGAAAATTATGAGTAGGCATAAGATTAGGATTAGGAATAAGATTAGGATTAGGAATAAGATTAGGATTAGGAATAAGATTAGGATTAGGAATAAGATTATAATTAGAATGAAGTTGATGTCTAGAATTTTCTACATAACTGGGTGGATTATGCAGAAAAGGCGTTGATCGTGGTTGAGATTGGGAAACTAAGGAAGGTTTATACTCACGATCATAGAAAGAAGTGGTATTTTTAGCATATGCACATGATGGGAATCGAATTTAGGTGGAATACCCTGAACTTGATCATGGAACGTTCTGTGTTCAACCTTACCGACTGTATCGCTTACTTGATCCAATTGCCTTTCACTTAATACCTGTTTATGGAGTTTCGTTAATAAAGTACTCATCTCAGGCTCAGTGAAAGGTTTGTCAGAGTTAGGAGCTAAAGATAAGTCAGAGGGCATGTCAGAGTTGACAACTTCTACCCTGTCTTTATTTTCCACATTCATTCCTACATTCATTCCTTCATTATTTTTATACGATCATCACGGAGACGTTGTTCTACCCGTGGATCTAATGCGACAGCTGCAAGAGTCGAAGTCCACAGCTTCTTGGCTATCAGCATTTATGCTCGTATCCAAGTCTTTTTGGTTGAGGTTTTTCTGACATTTTCTTTGTAATTTCAAAAGAAAGAATTCTTTCAAAGTATTGGAGGGTTATTCTAACTAACTCTCGATCTGTCCCAAAGTAAGTACAAAAGAAGAAGATTTCTTTTGAAAAGAATTGAAAAGAGAATGGATGATTTTTCAAAATAAATATGATGATGTGAGCGAGAGTCACAATCCTAGTGCACGCAAGCGCAGGAACTCAAAACAGAGTCCCTGTTCGGGCGCCACTTAATTATTTAGTATGTGGCGGAGAGGAAGTACGCTGGGGATCAACAAGTGTACCCGACGGTGAGGTACCTCTCCGCTCTTTCTTGTAGATAAGTTCGAAGAATTATTAAGATTACAAATGTCGATTTATAGATGATTACGTCAATGTTAGGTTTGTGATGTTCAAAGATAGTGGTTTGAAGGTCTAGTCAGCACAGCAACCACCTGACACCATCATGGGTAATAATACGGAGCAGATTAGATTTTCTCCGTAACGGAGGAAGTTAGTCTTCAGGACTCCGTCGGCCTGCTGACTTGAATGACTTTCGAGGAGGATTGTGAACTTTGTTATAAAATGTTGATACAATCTAAGATTTTTACCTAAAGGAAGATGTAGAATTATTTAGCTCGTTTCCCGGAGCTTTCTCGAAGATTAACCCGAGAGGTCTTGAAGATTAACCCGATAGAGGTCTCGAAGATTAAGAGTAACAATACCAATAAAGCATCAATATGAAGGATAGTGACACTCCATAAAAAAGTTTATATTTACTAAAATCGCTCAGAATATATGGTGGGAGGTCTGACAAAAGTTAATGTTTACCACAGTCCTACCCCAACAATATATAAATAAAAGATTATGATTAAATAGAATTAGTTAATACACCTTGGAGGGCAAGTTAAAGGTTCCAAGGTGTAAAATATGTACACGAGCACAGACAGCTCTAGGATCAGAATCGAGAGTGGAAACCGAATGCTTCCAAATATTGCTCATGCATAAAATTAAGGGAATAAGAAACCCAGACTCAACAATTGTGAATAAATGATGACTTAACTGAATTGACTGGGGGAATGGTTCCAAGTGGTGAGTATGATTCAGGAGAATATAACTATGCTGAAGTACTATTAAAGAGGAAGGAATCAGGCCAAATCCCAACGTTAGAATTGGCAAGGAGAGGGATCCAGATGAACCACAACTCCGAAACAACTCCAAGAAGAAAGATTCAGGATGAATTCCAACTTCAAAATAGCACCGAGAAAAGATTCACTAATGAATCTCGACTCAAGATTATCAGCCAAAAGAAAAGAAGGAATCCCAAGATTAGAAGAAAGATTCAAGTGAATCCCGACTATGAACCCTGTCAAATATAAACAATTATTGGTATTTATACCACAATTTATATTTGCATATTTGACAGTTAAATGAAGTCACATATATCTATTCTATTAAGAAACATACCCTGGTATATCCAATAGGGGTTTCTTATATGGGGAACAATGGATATCAATGGACTTCACAGCCAGACAGCAAACTGTAACAAATGTCAAGTTTACTATCTAGAACATTAATACATGTTATTTATCAGAAATGTAATTACAAACTTAAATAATGTGGTAAGTTATATCACTAACCTTGAAACCAGCTAGATATGCTTTTCAAGTTCTTCAAGGTGTGATATGTGAGCACTACTATGTATATATAACCATCTGTGCGTCTGACTATGTTTTTAATTAGATTTTACTTTGTTTAAATATTAAATAGTTATCTTAGAAAGAGACAAATAATTAGAGCATCATAAAATATTGTCAATATTTCAATAATTACAGCCATAAGATGAATAAGATTGTATTAACACAGGCTGGATCAAAAATGGTTACAAACTCCAGACTGTATTATAAAAAACACTTCCTAATATAAACATTACCAAAATCAAACTAGCGAATTGCCAATTGACACCATGGATGCATGATCAATATCTCCCTTATATCCTCCCCCACTAAATCTAAACCCCCACCTCAATTTTCCACGTCGTTCGAAGAAAGACGGGAGTGGAGAGGCAAGAGCATAGAAGACAGCGCGCAGGGAAGGATACTCAGGACTCTCTACTAAGCTATGAATATTTACAAGATATATTTTTTTCCAAGTTTATATACAATTTTAATGTTAATTTTTAGATGAATTTTCACATTTATTCTTTAGTGATCTAAGAATAAACGGTTCTAACAACGAAGAAAATCAAGTTAAAGGGTTCCTTGTTGATATTATCCTACAACCAAGAAGAATCAAGTAAAAGGTTTCCTGGTTGATATGATAGATATGAGGGGTGACAATAGGTACTTCCCCTTAACAATGCTGTTATAACAAGCATCGATTATGTCGGCCTCTCTGACGGTATTATGATCTGTCCATTATGATTTTCTTCTATAAGAGATCTTGATTTTTACCAATTCAACTGTAGATGGACAGTTTCCTCATCTATTCGCCTGATAACACCGGATCTTCTATAACGTATTTGGCCCACTGGTGTCCCAATCCTGATTAAGGTGTCCTTTGATGGTTAGACACATACATCTCTTACCCAAGGGGACGGTAGTAGTAACTTGGGATTGGGCATTCACCTTTCAGCAGCCTCAGTAAATTTTTTCCAAAGATCGATGTTATAATTGATGAAACACAGGTACGCAACACATATGGTGCGGCCTGACACAGCAGTTTTTATGGTTTATCAGAAGATCTCTCGGCACCTAACAATGGCATGATGACTACTGATCGTCTGGTCCTGATACTCTGGGATACCGACAGAGATGTTTCTCGATGTCTTGTACTATGTAGAGTCAATCCTGAAAAACATCAAAATATCCGGCAGTTATTGAGTCATGGAAGGATTTCCAATTATAAAAAAAAACATGAGCATATTATCTAGTCTGAAATTATTAATTTTTACCACATAATAACCGTCTGGAAGCGAAAAAATGACATAGAGTAAACTAAGTCATTTTCACCTTCACTATTTCTCAACTGCACTCATTGATCTGGGAAATCAGCAGTACAAATTAATTATTGAGAAACTGACGAGTTATATATAAAAAAAAACATTTAATCATAGTAAAATTTAAAATTTGTATCCTTAAAATAAAGGTATACCATCAGAAAATAGTTGCTTGGAAAGTTCATGGTTGTTCATCGAAAACACACCACCTCAATAATAATGAAAAAATTTTTTTATTTTCATTATTATATTTTATATTTCGAAAATAGAAACAATCTAGGAAGTCTTTTTCCTGATTCTTTCTATTTTCTTGTTATACTTATGAAATCACCCAGTTGGCCCATTTAATTTGAAGAGAGAGAGTCTTACTCATCCAAGTTATAGATTGATCAGAGAACATCGGATTATCCCCTTCAGGAACCGGGACAAATCTGTAATAAGTGTTAAGCTCCTCTGGCCCACAACCTGTCATAAATGACCGGTTCGTTGGAACCAGTGGAACTGGTATATATATATACATGTACAATAGGTACATATATATAAGCAGCTTCCAATATATATATATATCAGTTTTTGTGAGGTAGGCGGTTTTCGATGACTCTTTATATAATAATTATATGCATTTGTTTTGATAAATATATACTAGACAGTATATATTTATACATTATGCGTATTTAACCATTCGTTAAATAACGTGAGGAATTCTATTACACAAGACTTTTTTGATTTTTTAGTTTATAGTTTTAATTTTTAGTCTGCAAACACACACGAAGAATCCAGACACACAAAGATCAATTTTACAAGAATCAGTTACACCAGGGAGGGTTTTTTCGTCACCTTAGTTAAAGCGTTTGACGATCATGCACACTAGAAAGCATACATTCAAACAACAGCTTCGATAGATGAAGATGTAGAACAATAGTTCAGAAGGAAGTTTACTTAAGAGATTAAGAAAGATAGGAATAAGAGGTTTTTTTTTTCAGGTAACTTATCAGATACAATGTACCAGTAAGTTTAATTGGCCAAATAATTTAAATTTACGTTCCAGTCAGTAAGGGAACGACAGAAGTTTCATTTTCTAAACAAATGAAGTAAAGCCACTTTTATTCTCCAGGCTTATTTACTTCGTATCAGGACACAAGTGTGTCATTTTATAACCCTGACAAGGTTATAAAAGACTGGTCCTTCTTCGATGACGTACATACTCCACTGGAGTCGACATAACATTGGGAAAATCTGGAACTGAATCCTCTATTCCTAGTGCGAGGAAGATCATCCAATTGCATTTCCTCCAAGATTTCCTCATCAATGTGGACCAAAGTCAAATTACTATTATCTAAGTGGACGTTGGTGGGATCACCAAACACCTCTCCCACTATTTGAAAAGGTGGAATTCTAGTTTCCGAGACAGGTGAAGAAACACCATTTCAGCCGACGGGGATATATTGAAAGAATTACCATTTGGCGGGCTGAAACCATAAAATTCAGTCCTTTGAGAACTGGAAGAACTATCTAAGTCAAAAATGTTTGACCAATCGTCCGGCAAATCACCCACAACAACTCTCTCCGACAGATCCATAAGATCCTCAGAAGAGACTGAGGGAGAATAGTTAGGTCTTTTCCATAAAAAGGACGGTGGATCCGTTAGACTCAACCCAGATGCTTCCAGATTAGGACTTTCCAACTGTGATGCTTGGGAAACTATAAGGTGTTCATTATCATTAGTTACCCTTGCAGGAGAAAGGACAGAGGGGTATTTAAATCTAATAGGGTATTCATGTGAATACATATCATGATAATCTAAAACAGGGGTAAGTATTTCAGCATGGTTGACCCCAGGGTACTACCATGATTCATAGGAGAACTAGTAGGGATATTTATTAAATCTATCTCGGATAAACTAGAATCGGAATCCGTCTCAGGTAAACTAGAATGGTTAGAATTTGACTCGTCCGAAGAATGAATAGGTGAAATAGGAATTACGAGAGGAGGGAGCAAAAATTTAACCGCTTTGTGACCGGGCATTCGTAGGACTTCGGAAGATAACTGAGGAATAAACTCCTCCATACTCATATTGAGGTTTTCTCCCGGATCCCAAGCAGTTGGCTCTATTACAGGAGTTAAATCTGCCAATTGAATATACTCACTTACAGAGATAGGATTAAAAGTTAAGAATCCCTCAAAATCAGCTTCCTCCTCCAGGGAATCATCGCTATTAGTGAACAATAAGGTATCAGCGATGGACTCTGACTCATAAGGATTAGCTGAATCAGTCTCAGACTCAAGATCGATGGATTCAGGAGAATTTTCATCCTCCCCATCCAACAAACTTTCCTCGTCCGAGAAAAATGCATCACTAATTTCCTTATTTCTAGTCAGGTATTTTCGTAAATACCTAGGAATTCTCAATCCATTCTCTTAAGTGGGAGAAATGGACTTTTTGAGTTCTACTGGGAGGATTAGTATTTCTCTGTATGACATATGACACCCTATTCGGGTTCACATCAACAACAGTAAATGGCCCTTCCCACCTATTATGAAATTTAAGAGCAGTACTTGGCCCCAGTTCGTATTACTTTACGAGCTACTTTTTGACCCACCTTGAAAGGTTTAAAGTTGACACTGCCCTCCTTTCCAATATTGGGGAAAAGTGTGCACTGGAGCATGAGCTTTTTGTAGTAAATAATCAGGTGACATGTCCAATGCACTATGATAAGTATTATTATAAATTAAAATAGAGGAAGACAATTCTTCATCCCAAGTAGCGGGTTGCTCCAGAACTAAACATTAGTTGAATTAAACTCCGGTTAAATCGTTCAGAAACACCGTTACTCGAGGGATGAAGTGGAGATATTCTCACATGTTTAATGTTGTGTTTTTGTAACACTTGTTGGAATATCTGGGAAGTAAATTCAGTTCCATTATCGGTTAATATACGATTTGGAACTTTAGGAAGGAAAGGGAGAACTTGGTGCTCCAGTTTCCCAGATACGGTCAAGCTGGACTTGTCGGCGATGGGAACTACAGACACCCATTTAGAATAATGATCAATAAATATCATGCAGTATTTATTTCCCTTAAAAGTTTTTGGGAATTGAATCAAATTCATGGCACATAAATCGAAGTAGTTGGCCAAGATTTTCAACATGGGTGGAGTTACATTGGAAGAAAAGTTTTTCTGCATCTGGCAAACAGGGCAGCACCGCACTACATCGGAAATTACCTGATTGACCCTAGGATGCCAGAAATGCTTGTATACAAACTGAAGCAGCTTGTTCCGACCTATATGGGCACAGGATACATGGAGTCCCAGAACTATGTGCATTAGTAAGTCCAAAGAAATTGCATATAACACAGATTCCCGGACGTAGTTCGGTAGTACAAGATGTCATTTTCCAAAACCATTTGTTTAGAATGACTTTTGTAGGGTTTAGGAACTTGTTGCCAATTTATATTGTTATCATTTTTCTTAAACCCCTTCAATAAATATCGAAGAGTACGATCATTATTTTGATCGTAGATAACATCAGTATCATTAATATTAGTATTGACTACCGACACGTTTTTCACCTGTATAGAAGAGGACTTTAAATTGGACTTGGTACAAGTTGATATGCCATCGGCCACCACAGTCAATTTTTTTCCTTGCAGATGAATCAGTTGTTTTCTGGGACATATCAGGTAATAAGTGATTATCCCTAAGAGTACAAGTACCAAGTATCAATGGGTTATCTACCATGTATTCCTGGGGAACTATGAAAAACGCCGAAGGATGAGTTACAAAACCCATATTAAACCTCAGGATTATATTTACATAGTGAACAATAGAAATTCGTTCTCTATTTCAAAAACCACTGATGGCCCTTACTCCTATGTCTTCGGAAGCCAAAAACTCTTTTGAATTCCCTAGGAAAGAAACAATCTCGGAGCTTATCAAGTTTACTCCACCACTATCTACAAGGCAATCATAAATGGGAGCACCCTGATCATCCAACTTGACACAGATGAAGCGGCGCATCGAAAAACGCGAAAACGTCACGACATTATAAATGCGAAAACGGTTAAACACCCATCCAACTGAACGAAGTACACCG
>JABUQX010137752.1:0-5000 GCA_015478945.1 Trachelipus rathkii | reverse complement strand
GAGAAGGGACAAAACATTTGACCCATCTCTCAACGTTCCCCAGCAGGTATTTAGGAACTTACACACATCCAAATCGACAAATCAGTTTCATGAAGACACGCTTGACTTAATGGCTTCCATCACTACTCTTCTAGATAAAATGCAACCATTTTCCCCTCCTATTGTTAAGCTCTGACCACATCAAGGTAGCTTTAATTATAATATCTTTTCTCTCCACCAGCCTATACCATACGCGTTTCTTCTGGCACTTTAATCGGGCTAATTGGGGCACTGCGTCGCTTCTTTGCTAATTATTTTGGAATTGCTATCCTGTTTGAACTATGAAGACTTACGGCCACTGGCCTGAAAAGGTTGAGTCCATGTTCAACCGATGGGATGAGCAAAGGTTCTTCCATCTTCAACTAATTTTTTTTCTCCCCAAACATGGTTCGATGAAGTTTGTTCTCGTGCCATTCGGGAAAGAGACATCGGGTATTAGCGATTTTCGTTCTCATATAACTTTTTGATATTTTTGCATCATCTGCTTCATTTTACCACAAAATGCCAAACTCCGCCGCTAATACATGCCTCATTTGTTTATTCTACTGATACAATATCTGGCTCTTGCAAAAATATTTAGCAACTTTTTTGCAATAGTCTGCTTTCCTCTTTTATTCGCTCTGAGGATTTTGTAGATAACTTTCCTTCTGAAAAGACAATCTCTCGTTTTTCCTTTTTTTTTTCCATCTTATTCACACAACGAGTCTGGCATCCCTCTCCCTACTCCTTCCTCCTCAGGTATTCCGTTCAGTCGTTCATATGATAAGTGTGAGATCCTGAGATTTATGACATCAGGATGGCTTAGTGGCTCGGATGACATTTTCCCGTGTTCTGAAGGGAGTGTGCAACTGAGCTGGCGCCTCTCGCTTGCTCAACTATATTATCTATGCCTTAATACTAATACTTTCTAATGCTGAAAGGCGACATATGTCTCAGTCAATCCTGAGAAGGGGTAGCTAATCTGATTTTTTTAAGCTATCGTCCTGTTTAACTTTTTTTCTAATTAAAATCTTTGAAACTCTCTTATCTCATTTCCTAGCTCGTCTGGAGTCTCCTTCCTTCTTCAGATCATCAGTAAATGGCTTTCGCAGCTTTTTGTCAACTATGGGTGAATTACTTTTCTTTCCACTGACTTATGGTTTTCTGCTTATGGAAATGGGGAGTCTTGTTGGTTGGTGTTTCTTGACATATCGAAAGCTTTCGTCGGTGTTTTGGACGCGTCACTGTTCTCTTAAGCTCCCACTTTTGGATTCCTCTTTCTCTTTCGCTTTATCATGAATGTTATTCTCTCTAATTGTCCGTAATCAGTACTTGTTGTGGAGCGACCTTTCTCTTTCTGTTAAATTGTCGTGTTCTCAGGTTCTGTTTTATATCAACTTTTTCTTCTTTTCATCAACGATCTCTCCTCAGCTGCACTTTTAACTCTGCTCACTCTTACTCGATAACTCAACTTCCATTTTTTACTTCTTCAATTTATTCAACTTTTGCTCTAGAATTGCCTCACCGTCTACAACTTCGATTCTAATTCTTCCACCCAGATTGGATGGAGATTCCGTGGGGTTAGAGGTCCAAGACCTTGTAATTTTTAAACTTTTTTAAAACTCAACTTCTTATCTCTACTTCAAAATGCTTCCCCAATTTCTATCTCCTCGAACGGTCTAACGCAAATACCTAGTTACACAGCATAACATTCATGGGTCTAAAAATAACGATCATTGTTTTTGGAAACCTCACATTACAAAGGTTGCTAAGGTGTCCTCAAAAAAGCTGGGAGTTCTGTTTTAGGTTGCGGGAATTTTTCCCTCTGCACAGCTCTCCAGTTATATAGGGCCTTATTCGCCCTTGTTTGGGTACTGTTCTCACATTTGGGAAAGCACCGACCCTTCTTTTTGATAGGGTTGAGTCTGAGGTTTAAAAGAGACTAATAAAACTGTCCCCTACATTCTAATCAGGACATCTCAGTGCGGACGTAACGTTTGGCGCAATATTTCTTTTTTTATGGCAATATAGCGCAGGTGCTCGAGGGAGTTGATCTTTAATTCCCACACATTGCGTCGCCCTCGTAGAACAAGGGATGTCTTACACTCGCGACACGTTTTTGTGTGCCTCTTCTTTCGGCACTTACGTTCTGTGGAGAACTTTCTATCATCTTTTTTTTCTGCGGTATTTAGCCTTTCTCTCTTTAAAGCCCATGTCTTCGCCCCTTATATATTGAGTTAGGTTTTTGGGCTCGGTAGGTTTTTCCCACCGGTAGTTACCGGCTTTTGTTTATTGAATAAACATGAGAACGGTAAATACTTTTAGACTTTACAGAAAACAAGCTGTTAATGTGACAACTTCTCATCTCAATAGCTACTGGCTTTTAATCTAACCCTTCCTTTTAAAATAAGCTTTAAGCTCCTTCTGGGTATTGTTTGATGTTGAAATTTATTCAAAATTGCGTGTGCTTCTTTTCTCTCTTTCTCTTCTCCTCTTTCTCTTTTCTCTCTTCTCTCTCTCCTTCTCTCTTCTCTTCTCGCTTCTCTCTTCTCTCTTCTATTTAACGATGTTTATGCTTTGGCCTTTTATTTTTATATATGTTTTTTTTCATATATTGCATAAATCATTTTCTTTGTGTATTTTACAAAATTTTATTTTTTTGTGAAATGAGATCAATACTTTTTTTCACACGTGGTTTATCTTCATTTGAATGATTTATAATATTGAATAGTTTTCGGTTAAAGTTTATATAAGAAATTTGTCCTATTATTTTTATAGCATATGCTAATTGCGCTATGAATTGCCGTGGTACTAAAATGACAAATATTGGTTTAACGTGAAATCACACTTCTACAGGGAAGGAGAGAGAGAGAGAGAGATAGATAAGAGAAAGAGAAAGAGAGGAGAGAGAGAAGAGAGAAGAAAAAAGGGAAAAAAAAAAAAAAAGGGGGGGAGAGAGAGAGAGAGAGGAGAGAGGAGAGAGAGAGAGAGAGCGAAGAGAGAGAGAGAGAGCGAGGAGAGAGAGAGAGAGACATCTCTGGTTGAAAAGGTTCTGGAAAAGTTGCTACAATTATTAGACACTGTTCTCCTAGCAGTGGGTAGAGCGGGTCGCGGAAGTGTTTCTGGAGACAGTGGAATTGGAGGTTTCAATTTTTTATCAATATATGGACCAAAACTAAATTGTGGGCTGGAAGAAGTTAAAATACCGCTTGCGGGGCTGGTAAAAGTTGTTCTGTTCAGTTAAATCTGGGCCACATTTTTAAAATTAGCCGATCCGACTCCGACTTCGGCTCAGTCTCGACTTTTTTTTTAGTTTATATTTCATTTAAATTACGCATGATTCATATTTGTAAACTCTAAAAAATTTAATTATAAATAAGATTGGTTGTTAGTGACAACTTTATTTTGACTTACAATTTAATATTTAGAAAATTTTTATTGAAAATTTAAAAGAAAAATAAATTAAATTTACTTTTTCTTTCTCTCTCTCTCTCTTCTCTCTCTCTCTCTCTGCTCTCTCTCTCTCTTCTCTCTCTCTCTCTCTCTCTCTCTTTCTCTTATTTTTTTTTATTTTTCCTCTTCTGAAATATTTTATACATATGTAAATATAATTTTTTGGACAACTGTTTTTTTTAAAATAAACTGTTTAAACATCCTCTTTTAGCGATGTTCTTAGATTCAATTTGTTATTTTTAATCCGAAATTAAGGCGCCCAACAACTCAACTTGGTGAGAAGAGGCTTAATTGTTGTAGAGCATCTTGCAAAAATTTTCGGATATAAGGAATTGCCTCTATACACTTGTTACATTTGATTCCGGTGATTTTAGTAGGACATGTAATGCTTATACAAATTCTACTTTTGTATTTTTTTCAAGGAATTTTTGGGTTGAAGGTCTTTTATTGAACTTGGATTGGCCGTTTTTTCACTTGCTTTTCACGTGCTCAATGTTTTCCATTGTCGAATCAACATTGGTTCTCATCTTCAATCAGGAAAGGCTACACCAGAAATATTCTGAACTGATAAAATTATCCTGACTCCGATACAGGTTCCTGTTCGATAGTGAGTTTACTCCATTTTTAAGTCCTAGTCAAAAAAAAGCCTTCCAGTTTTAATTTTCAGATCTTCAGTTCTGGCGAAGATTCTGAACTCTGGATCAACATAGAATGAAAAGAAAAAATATTTTATTTTTAATTACTTCTTTTCTTTTTCTCCTTTCTTATACGGAAATTTTATATCATTTGCAAAAATATCTCCTTTATTTGCAATACATTAAATAGGATACTTTCATTCTCTATAAAATTTTTAAGCTATAAAGTCCTCTGTTTGAATTTTCTTTGTTATAAGATAATTATATTTTAATAATTCTCCGAGAATTTCAATTTGTTCTCATTGACTGTTATGGAAAGGAATTTAAGGTGGACCTCACTTTCCACCTTGACGTTTTAAAACTTCAAATAATTTTGGGAACGTTCTGCTTTTGGCAATTTGTCTCGCCTATTTTATTAGATTTGCCCTGCAAGAGTATTGTAAAGTGTGAATTCCTCACCTCGTGTGTGAAATTAATATTAACTTCATCAGAACATAAACTTTTCATACTTTTATCATGTTCGTTCTGAAAATCATCTAGTACATCTTCGCTTTCACACTCAAAAAAATCTGTATCACATTGACCAGGTCCTTAAGTTTTTACTTATTTTCCTTATTTAATTTTTCAAACTTACTGATCATATTTGATGCGTTATCCGTAACTATGATAATTACTTGAGTTTTATTGCATTTTACTTTATTATATATTATATATATATATAATTATATATATATATATTATTATTATATTTATATTATATATATAAATATATTATATATATATATATATATATATTTTATATATTATATAATCAGTAATATACTATATATATATATATATATATATATATATATATAATTAATATAATGTATATATATATTATATATATCTAGT
>JABUQX010137751.1:0-7500 GCA_015478945.1 Trachelipus rathkii | reverse complement strand
CTCTTTTGCTCTTCTCTCTTCTGCTCTCTTTCTCTCCTCTCTCTCTCTCTCTCTCTCTCCTCTTCTACTCTCTCTCTCTCTCTCTCTCTCTCTCTCCTCGTCTCTCTCTCTCTCATCCTCTCTCTCCTCTCTCTCCTCCTCTCTCTCGCTCCTACACACCCTCACACACACAACACATACACACACAGACATAATATATATATACTATATCATATAATATATATAATATATGATATATATATACTATATATATAGATATTAGGTATCATATACTATATTTATCTTTGTTTTTCTTTCTATTCTTTTCACCGTTCTAGTTGTTGTATTATTGTATGCTATGTTTTCTATCTCGCTTTAAAAGCATTCGAATTATTATTAGCTCCCCTGGTACCAGTGAACTTGATTAATTTTTCTTCGTGAATTTCAATTTTTCCGAGCAACGTCTTACGGTGAACTAGTTATACACAAGAATCTGTACTTGCCAGTTTTAATCCTTATCTGTTCATAAACTTTGAGTGCGCAGATTAATATTATATATATATAGTAATATTAGCACTTACTAGTATATATATCATATATATTATATATTATAATATATAATAATATATATATATAATAATATCATAATATATATATATATATCAAATATTATATAGGCGGTACTATATTATAATATATAATATATATATAACCTTTGGAGTGGAATTCTTCGTGTATTTCGCAGTGGACGGTATAGTTTTAAATTTAAACTGTTCTTAACAAAATACCTTTCTTAAACATATCTGTACCGTATATATAGTCAACTGTGTAAAAATAAATCAAGCGTTTATTCGTATGGCTTTCGGCTAAGTGATGTAAAAGAGCGGTACAAGTATGCATCGCTGAAGCAGGAATGCTTGTAAAGGATGAAAAATATTACGATTTCTTAATGCAGAAAATGCTCCATATTTTAAAAAAACCATAGAAGCAAAAAAAAATTTCAAAAGTATAATTTATACCAAAAATTTTTCATTATTTAGACTGCAAAAAAAAGGAAAAAAAAAAAAAAAAAAAAAATATGTTAAAAACTTCAATTTAACCGGATTAACATAAAAGTGTTATCGCCAACTCTGATCAGTTGCTGGATCCCCACAGCCCCTCCCCCATCCTCCCCACGCACTGCCGCCCAGGAAATTGCCAGAGTTAGACGTTGAGCACAAACGTGATCCTACCATTTTTAGTATAGGACGGCGGTTCGTGGGTATCTATCTTAAACAATTACCCTACCGGATTGCACGCAAAAATAATATAATATCACCCACACGCACGCATTTATATATACTATATTATATATTATATAATAGTATATATATATGATAGATATAAGGAACTTATACTATATGGGAGGTATTAGTGATATATACATATATATATACTATATCAGAATATATAATGATCTATATATATATATTATATATATATAATGAAAGAATCAATTAGTGTTTGGAGAAACATTTTAGTAATGTTGTAAATAACTATTACAAAAATAATAATTACATAGCCATAAAAAGGTCTTGTATAAAAAAATCAATAGTTGTCATTAAGATTACAAGTGATGTTTCATCAGATAAGTTTTCGATACATTTTATTAGCCCTTCGTTGGCTCTAGGGCCGGATTCAAAAACGATTTAGGGGTTGCTAATGAGAAATTTATCATTGCTTATGTGGGATCGCATTGAATTGGAATAATCGATACTTGATGGGCGCTTTCAAGAGTAATGTCTTGCATCAGAGGTTTTGTGAACTTTGGGCCTTGGTTGCCTTTAAATGCATTTTGGAAATTGGGTAACAATAACTGAACTTAATCGTATACCTATATATATAGTATTATATATATAGTACTATATAGGTGAAGATATATAACGATATATCTATGACTATACTAGTTGGATCTAGTACTTATGATATACTTAACGCTTATATATATAGGTATATATCATATATAGGGTATAGGATATAGACTATAGGGTATAGGCTATATACCTATATATACTATATACTAATATATATATATATACTACAATACTAAAATATATTATAGTATATACTATATATATAGTATATAGGTATATATTTATATATAGATTATATATGAGTATATTACAGGGTGCAGGTATATATATACACATATATATGATATAGGAGTATATATATATATGATAGGTGATATATATAGTAGATATATAATTATATATTATATATATATATATATATATATATATATACCGATATATAGTATAGCTATATACTATATATATATATTATATCTTTAAAAAGTTTCGTACCTTCACGGGTATTGCTCCTGCTTCTAGGAGGGGCACTGAAACGAACCTCTAGCTATTTGCTACCAGTATCCATAAGAGCTTCTTACCCCTAACCCTTTGCCCCTACTCATCGTCTTTATACCGTTAGTAAAACACTATTATATAATATAGATAGTTATATATATCTTATATATAATATATATTACATATATATATAGTATATATCATATATATATACTAGTATAAAGAGACACTGCACGTATATTGGTTTAACTCTCCTTGTTTTCGCGCTATTTTCTGCCCACGGTAAAGAAAGTATTTATTGCTTCACATCCAGTAAGGTTGATCGTCTTGGTAAAATATAGAGAATTGTTTCCCTTAGAGTTCATTAGCCAAAAAATTTCGTGTGTCGTAGCCTACCTTTCGCTTCAATAGCTTTCATTTCTTTGCCTTGCTTGTGTTTATCTCGCACGACCCTAGCCTTTCTCCCCCCTCCAACCCAACACTTCTCCCAGTTTGCCTTAACTTTATTATCTACCTTATTGTTTCGATAATATATATTATATATTACAATATACACTATAATATATAATATATATTATATATATATATATATAATATATATATATATACTTATATATATAACTATATATATATATATATATATATAATATATATATATAATATAACATATATATCATTGTATATATATATATAATATATTATATATATAGTAAAGTGAATAATTCATTTATAATGTTATATTTATTAATATTTTTTTTATTTCCGTATATATATTATATATATGATATAATATATATATAATATATATATATCATTCGTAGCAACCATTATCCTGCATTCTTGAAAGGGTTAGGTGATAGAATTCCAGCCAGCCCCTAAATCCCCATTCGATGAGACCCATCTTCATTTGGCTAACTGTGTCAATAAATTCAGACTGAACTCAACAATATATAACTATATATTGCATTATCCATTAATTTAATCCTAAATTTTATTTTTCTTTGTTTTTTTTTTCAAAGATTTAATTCGAAATTTTATTCTCTTTTAATTTGATATAAAATATAATTTTAATATTTCAATGAGAAGAATACTGTACGATGGTTCAAAATCGTTTTGTTGATCCTTTCCATTTGATCCAGGATTAAAATAATCAGACCTTTCTGCTAGGTTAGGTTAGCGTTAGTTAATTTTATTAGAAATCTCAATATCGAACTCTGAGGATTTTACCGTACTATACATTCTGTATATAGATCAGGCTGCTCTTATATAATCTTCAAAATCATTCGGCAGGAATCCATCTCTGTTCTTCGGACAGAAACTTCCTCTATGAAGAATTCTCCGAGGTTTGGAATTTTCCACACACCGCCACAATTCTTTATTTTGAATATCCGCACCGTCACCTGGAACAATGAAATTACCGCAGCCGCACCAGTACCGCACCGCACAGGTGTGATGCGATGCGTAGGCCAACCCTCCCTCCAAGCTTCCTCACTTAGCTGTTATAATTTGTAGTTCCTCTTATATATATACGTAGATAAAAATTTTATACTATTAATATATATATATATATATATAAGATAATATATACTATATATACTATATATGATATATTATATATATAATTATATTATATATATAGTATATATATATACTATATACTATAATAGATATAGATAGATATTATATATTTAGGTAAACTATTATTAACTATATATAAGTAAACTAGTATATTCATAAAAGGCAATTGGCTTAAGCTGCTTTTTACTTGCTATTTATAATGAGCCGTTTATACTATTAGTGAAGTAATCAAACTATTAATATTTTTAATTTTATTTGTATTTTATTTGTTTAATCTCATTTAATTATTATTATTTTATTTTTATTTTTTCTATTTAATAGGTTTAAAAGAAGGAACTTCATTATTTCAGTTAATGTTTATAGTTTGGCGCAATCTTTTTATTTTTTTAATTTCACGTTTTCATTAGCGTATATATATATAGATTATATATAAGTATATATATATATATATAATACTTAAGAATATAACAAGATATTTACATTTAGCTGTATAACAATCAAATATCAGGTATAAAATATATATATTATATATATATATATATACTTATATCATATGAGTATATATATATTTATAGATATTTAAAGGACCTGCGTTAGCTCATAATTCTTATGTTGCCCCGTTCCTTCAAGTAAGCTCTTTCAATATATTATTATTATTCCATTATTATTATTATTCACTTATTTATTCTGTTAGTTATTATTATTATCATTATTTTATTATTATATCTATATACTTCATTATTTATATTATTATTATATTTCCACAGCCTTCTAAACCTGTATAAAAGTCAATTTCTAAAAGTTTGTAGAGTTCTGACCTGATATTTTTTATTCTTCAGTATAGATTTTTATTTGCTATTTTAATTTTTTAAAATGATTTTACTTTTTATTATTATTATTTTTTTTACGAATAATACTAGATATTCCGTAAGATAATTATATTTATTGGAATATTTTATGGAATGTGGACCAATTGACCGGTGCTTTCCGCCTCGGGAGAAGGACTCTCAGTCCGCGTAACCGATTATAAAATTTTAATCTTTTAAAAATCGATAAATTTTCTTTTTATTTATAAAAAGAAGAAAGAAAAAAAAGAAAAAAGAAAAATGTGTATTAAAAAGTGCGCAAACGGTTTATCTGGCACATCCTGCGTTTATTATTAGAAATGCCTAACTTTAAGAAGATTCGCACTTTGGTTTTTTAATAACAGCGCACTTTTGTTTATGTATTGTATGGCTATCGGTGGATCTGGACATTAGATTGGTTGTTCTAGTTTCCAGCCGTTAAGTGCAATGCAAGTTTATGCCGATCTGCTTTTGCTGCGAACGGGTTTCTGCGGATGCGCGATTTCTGGCGGGAAACAAGAAAAAAATTTGCGCGCCATTTGTGATTGTTATAGGCATTCCTCAGATGCAGTAGACCGAATTTCAAGATATTATTATTCGACTTTCGCATTGCGGGCGATTATTCATTCATGTATATGATTCAGTAGAGTAGTACCGATAGTGGAGGTGAGGTGGTGGATGGAGTAGTAGTAGGCAGTAGTGGAGTGGAGAGTAGGTCAGTTTAATCGTATCCACCCCAAGCCTTATGACTTACTCATTCTATCACGAAACAAGGTAAAGTCGAAACTAATTTCATCTGCTTTAAATTTTATTTTTCAAATAAACTTCTATGCTAGAATACTATATATATATATATATACTATATATATCATATATATATAGTATATATAACTATATACTCATATATCATATATATATATTACCACTACTAACAATATCACAGACATTTAACTATGTACTGTAGAAAGCTTACTCTATCATGGCTCGCTCTCTATATCAATGCATATATATAAGTACTACACGTGTGGAGTGTTGCTGTATGGTGCTGTTCGATGTTTCAGCGGTTAATGGTTATGTGTGCTAATATTTGTGTCCGATAATTTCAGGAATTCACGTATAAACTAAAACTTTTCCAAGTCAGGATGAGCCATGTTTTTATGGAGATTATTTATGAAGCACAATTTTTATTTGGTAATTTCTGTTCGTTTGCCATATTCATAATAATTACATCAATAATAATAATCAACATTATTATAAGCATACTACTATTATTTATTCCATTATTATGTAGTCAGTCAGTAGTAGTAGTCGTGTCATTTTTATTATTTATTCATTACTTAGTTATTTATATTCATTTTATTATTATTATTCATTATTGATATTATCTATCTATTATTTATTATTATTATTATTATTATCATCATTGATTCAATTATTATTTAGTCTAGTGTCATTTTTATTTACGTCTTTATTTAGTTATTATTATTATTCATTATTATTATTTAATTATATTTTTTTTTGTTATACTGCTTATATAATCGTATTCAACGATGGTTTTGAGGTGACCATAAACACATTCTCACTTTTCCCATTGGATTGGCTATCACAACGGATTGAAACTATACTCCGTACAAATCCCTTCTTTCATTCAGAGTGCTCGATATACAGTCTTAAGGCACTGCAAGAGTGACGGGCGTGGGTGGGAGTCGTCCAATTCTGGCCGTTGTAACCTCCAAAGTGATACTATATAGTATATTATATATATATATACGGCTACCTTTATATATATAATATAAGTATATCATATATATATATACGTATATATATTATAGTATATATAATATAAGTATTAGTATATTATATTATACGTATATAATTATAGTATATATAGATATACTATACTATATATAAATTATATACTAATTATACTATATAGTGTATATAGTAGTAGTACCACTAACATTACTACTAATAAAAATCTAGTGAATTGATATATAAATATACTGATCAGCAATATATTATTAGTTCTTGAAATGGCTATTGAAATATTTTATAAAAATATGACTATACATATCATAACATTACTACCACCACGTATGCTGAAGCGTAGGCGGCGTAATATACCTTAGTATACATAATATCATCTCCTAGTTCATATACTATCTAATTATAATAGACTCATAATATCAATATACCTAACTTATTACACTATAATATAACATATATATCTATATATATACCCACTATACCACTCACATAATATATATATATCATATTATAATATAATACCTATACTAAAATTATAATACTAAGGCTATACATATATATTATTAGGTGATAATAACCCAGTACCTTATACTCTCGGTATTTTCCCCTTCAAAAAGTTCTTAAGACAACAGGATTAAATCTAAATATGGACACAATGATAACTATAACTATATATAAATTATATATAAGTAGTTATTATACATTATAGTATATACATTAAATATATAGACTCAGTATAATATATATATATATTATAAATATAAACCTAAGATGTATTAATGAGAGAATAATCATCAAAGTCTTACAAGTTTTCATGAATTTATGTACAAAGCGTCCTGAATTAGTTCACAATAATAAATTGCCTTTTTGGTTATTCACTTGTTGAAATTGCAATGGCGGATCGAGCAGAGACAATGTAAGAAGCAGCATAAGTACGGTAAATTATCTAACTTGGAGACTTCGGAATATACATCCCTCTCTCC
>JABUQX010137749.1:10000-11719 GCA_015478945.1 Trachelipus rathkii | reverse complement strand
TATATATATATATATATATATATATTTATATATATATATATATATATATATATAAATATATATATATATTTATATATAAATATATATATATATAAAATATATATATATATATATATATATATATATATATATATATATATATATATATATATATATATATATTATATATACAGGGTGATTCAAAACCTCTGCGACAAACTCGGAGGGCTGATAGAGCAAACGATAAGGAACATTTATTGTTAAATAAGCTATATGTTGTATATGACGCTTCGTTTCAAAGTTTCGGATGATGTAAGGTAAACCACGTGATGTTGTTTGACGCGTCGTTACTTCGTAACCGGAGATTTTGGGTATTCTAATGTTATGTATGTGTGCGTGCGTACATCTGTGTACTCCGAGGGTTGATAGAGGTAACAATAAGGATATTTTGTTAAACAACGTATGTGTTTTGACGCGAGGTTGTAAAGCAAACAATGGTAGCTTGTTATGAAATCATTTTATTGGGGAAAATTACAGGAGGTGTTCAAAGTGTCTGCCCTGTACCTGATTACATTCGTTACATCGCCGTGCCATTGCCTGTCGGACTCTACCGAACATGCCCTCACTGTGTCTGATTTGATCAAACGCAGTGAATATTCGCTGAATCAGTTCCTCTCTTGTGTTGACTGGGTTAATGTACACAACACTCTTCACATGCCCCCAAAGAAAATAATCTAGGGGCGTGAGGTCGGGCGATCTTGCAGGCCACGCAACAGGTCCCCCTCTCCCTATCCATTTGTCAGTGTAGACTGTGTTCAGATGCGCCCGTACTTGGTGGCTGAAGTGCGCTGGAGCACCATCATGTTGGAACCACCTGTCTCTTCGGGTGCAAGGGGTATGTCGTCCATGAATTGCGGAAGCGTGTTCTGGAGTAGTTGCAGGTACGCAGGTACGCAGGTCCATCCAAACGGTGTGGAATGATAACAGGTTCCAGCAGATAATCCCCAAGAATTCCACCCCAGATGTTTACGATAAATTTCGCCTGGTGAACTCTGATGAACATTGCTTGCGGATTGTCCTCGTTCATATGTCATATGTGGCTGTTTTTGCTGTTGAAGTAGCCATCACGTGTGAAGCACGCCTCATCGGTAAACAAGACCTGTGCAGGAAGGGCAAATCGCACACGGGGTGCGAAGTCGTTTGACCCAAGTCCTTGTACTTTCTGTAGGTGGTATGCATGGAGGCTTTGCTCTTGCAAGACCCGAACCACAGACGACTGATTTGAACCCATGGCATGGGCAATGGCGCGTGTGCTAGTCGACGGGTCGTTGGCGACTCTCTCAAGCACCTCTTCTTCAAACGCAGGAGTCCTCGTATTACGCGGTCTTCCACCAATGCACCGGGGACGAAGGGTCCCATTATCTCGAAGGCGCTGATGAAGGCGAGCAAACATTGTGTGGTGGGGGTGATTTCTGTGTGGAAACCGTTCCCGGTACATGAGGTGCGCTCTTCGTCCATTTCCGTTCGCCGCACCGTAACACATTATCATGTCGGTTAACTCGGGAAGAGTGTAGTGATCCATTCGTAATCGATGCCTACACTGTACTGAATCAACGATGAATTGGGCAAGGTAAAGGTATTGCCACGTGTTTCCGAAGGACGTTAAGCGTACACACATGTACGCACGCACAAACACATTAAAATTGAGTAACCTAAATCGTCGGTAACCTACATGCGACG
>JABUQX010137749.1:0-5000 GCA_015478945.1 Trachelipus rathkii | reverse complement strand
GTAACTTTTCTTCCTAAAGAGAGCAACGATTTTCGTTTTCACTATTCTTCGTTATTATTTTTTTTAGAGTATATCCTATGATTTTCATAAAAATCGGGGGTGACATCCCTCTGGGTAACAATTACCGTTCTGATAATTAGTTCATTTTGAAGGCTCCTAATGTCCCGTAGAAGAGATAACTTTTCAAAAGGTAAATCGCTAAGACTATTCATATTCCATGTACAATCACAGATACATAGTTCTTTATTCTGTATTCTGTTACTTTTTCATAACCAAAGCTAATCCCTTAACATCAGATTAAACACAAAATTATTCCCACCAAACCACCACTTTCCTACTTGCCTACCACCAAAATTCCAATTATCATGCTAGAATCAACCGTATACATCAATCTATGAATAAGATAATTTTGAAATATAAAATTATTTATTTTATTTTATCGCAAAACACATTTCTCATGTAATTCAGACGATGCTAAAGGCCATGCCACGACCCTGTAAAAATAAATAAAATATAAAAATAGAGACAGTAAAAAGCTGTGAGTACGCTCTAGCCTCAAGCTGGTAGAGCACTCGGCTTAGCAAGACGAGGGGCCCAGCGTCGTGTCTGGAGTTTGGATGCGAGAGAATTGTGAGCTGTTCTTATTTAATTCAAGCTTCGTCGCACTCAGACGTTAATGAGTACATTTTGGTGTACTGCTTTGCTTCAAATGGGAATTAAGTGGTGCCGATGTTTAAGGCTATCCCCACGCCCATCCTTACCTTAAGAACCTACATATGCCTATCGAGACTGTCCCAGTTCAACCCACTACCCAAGATATGCTTCATGCAACTCCCAAAAGCCACCCTAGGGCTTGTCAATTTTGTTGTAACCTCACAAATCCACCCAATTTTGGCCTGGTAGTCAAACTAATGATTATATAAATAAATACCCAAACCACCACATGCATTAATAACTAATGTAACCTTACACATGCCATTCTAACATTAATAACTACTACTGCAACTAAAACCCGCCAATTTGGCCTTCGGTCAATCCTATTATTATTGATACCCAACCCATCCCAATAAACGAATCTTAACCTTTCTTAAATGTTTGCAATCGAGTCACACTCCACAACCTCCTCTGGGCCGAGGACTGTTTTCCAAAAATTTAACAACCCTTATTACTGAATGAATGCTTTCTTTATATCAAGATGGCATGCTTTCTTCTTTAATTTTTTTCTTATTATGCCCCTCTGGTCACCTGTCCATGTTTCTACTATGAAGAAATTTATTGGTTTCCGTATTATCAATAGATTAAATATTTTTGTATACTTGTATCATGTCCCCTCCTGGGGAAATCGCCTTTCTACAGGAAAACATTCCAACTCCTTCAGCCTTCTCCTCATGCTCTTACCCTCAAACCCAGAATACTCATCCTTGTTGCTCTATGTGCACTCTCTCTAGCATATCTAAAAGTCTTTCTTTACAATAAGGGGCCCAAACTTGTGCACAATACTCTATTACTGGCCCTAACATAGCTATTATACATTTTACTTATTACTTCCTTGCTCTTGAAAACAACATTGCGATTTATTATGCCCCAGCATCCTTATTAGCTTTATTTTCTAGCTTCCAAACACTGATTTGCTACTTTTCAAATTACTGCTTATAATGCACACCTAAATCTTTCTTCTTGGTCCACAAGGACTCGAAGCCAATCCCCATTCATCATCGTAGTTAAAACTGTTTATTTTGAGTAACCTAAGTGAAGAACCTTATAATTTTTACTATTTAAATTCATCTTGCCACTTATCTGCCCACCCTAAGAAGTTTTTCAAGATCATTTGAATCTTTATTGCATCCTTCACTATTCCTAACTGGAGGTGGCCACTTTAGTATCCTCTGCAAACTTAGAAAACCTGCATTAATCCCTGCGTCTAATCATTTATATATATATAAACAATAGTTGCCCCAGCACTGAACCCCTGTGGGATACCACCACTCTTCACTGTTTCCCATGATGATTTATTCCCACTTTAGTTGTACACACTGTGTTTTCTATTTCGCAACCACTCTTTAATCCAACCATGTACCACTCCACCTATACCACATGTGCAATAACTTTTCACTCGACTCCTTCTTGTAAGTTACGATTATTTTATCTTTTACTAATAGTCTAAATATACAATATCAACTGGATCCCTTCTCTCAATGCAGTCAGTAATGTATTTCCATAAATTCTAAAAGGTTAGTGTCTGACATGACCTACCCCTTGCTGTTATCTTCTGGTACTGTATGCCTGGGATAAACACCGCTTTTTTTCAAATTGTGTTTCTTTAGGGAAACAAAAACATGTTTTTTTTACATGTTTTTTTCTCGTTTTTTCAGTTTTTTGTTTTTTTTCATAAATGTATATATTTTTAAAAGTATAAAAGAAAGAAAAAGTGATTCATATGAGCTATTTTATTTTCAAATATAAGAAACTTGAAATTGAACAAATATTCCATCATGATTTATTTAAAATAGCAGAACTTACCTTTCTCTTATATTTATCAATTTGTTTATTCCTTACAATTTACAGTAGGTTGTAAGCCTGCAGACTGCTGTTTGTAGGCTTCTACTTACTAACTTTACCTATGTATCTTACATTGTATCATATTAATCATTATCTTAAATTTTACTTTTAATGATATGTATATTATATTTACAAAACTAGAATGAATACACCATATCAGTACAACTGACAAAACTCAAAAGGTGAACTTAAAGGCAGTTGCAAATGAAATAATAAAATATATTTGAAATTAAAATTAACCAAATTTAAATTGCAGAAGTATATAGGGTGAATGTGACTAATATAAATATTTGGCTTTGGATATCAACCTCTTGATTCTACATAATCACTAGTCCCCACGTCCCCAGTCACTACTGAAGTTACTGACTACTGTGGCTGTGACGTACTGTCGAGCCATTTATCACTGGGCTGGTCAGTCCAGGACCGTGAACAGCCAGCATTTATTTGATATGACTGATAAGTCTGATATACTCAGTCGTATGAAGTATCCCGCTGTGAGAAATGACTTGTGGTGAAGGTAGCAGGGGGGCAGTTAACAGGCACTCTTAAGGCTTAGTGCCTTAGGCAAAAATCATCTCATCTCAGGGTTGGCAGAATTTTCAACAATTTCCTTAGTTCTTAGATTAATGTGAACAAGCAATAAGTAATACTAGTTTCTATGACAAACGTCTACACAACAAAAGTAATATTTCATGCGATACAATTTTTAATTTACTCTTTATTTCCTTAAAAAGTACAGTCACAAACGAACTTTTTGCACCTTTGGCATTTTTAATCTGCATTAAATTAATTCACTTGGACCAACAAAAAAAAATATTTTTTTGCTTAATACTGCCAAGGATTTTTATCGAATTTATAGTTTATTGGGTGTGCTGATTTCAGAAATGACATGAGTTTTCCAAGATTGGCTCTTGTTCTTGAGATACATGGGTGTTCCAGATTTACTCTTATACAGATATCTTTTTTAATGCTAATTTTGAATTTATATAACGTTTTATTTTCATTTTTAACGGGTGCTTACCAATAAACAAACTATTAAACCATTATTTCATAATTATAATCTCAGGAGAAAACTCCAATCTGTATAGTTATAAGCTTTTACTTAACGTAATAAGGATAAGTAACTCTGTACTGATTGAAATAAAATCCACCAGTATGATTAATAAATAGTTGCTTCGTATAGCCTATACACCGACTGGTGTGTAATCAATTGCACAGTGATTGGTGAGGTTTAACATAAAAAAGAAATATTATACTGAACTTTGTGAAGCAGCATAATCTGGTGACAAACTTGCGCGTGGGAATAGAAATTCTCGCTCGTAGACCAAGATAAGTCTTTGGCTCCTTCATATTGGCTGTTGTGATAATAGTATCCGCTATTATAATCGCCGGGACTGTTATCTCAGACACCATAGTGGTCGAAGAATTCTATGTCAGAGAAAAAGATAGGTACTCGTCATAGAAAAGGTTAAAATTTGGGTGTGCCTAGGTATGTCAGGATAGCCAAAGACTATCACGCACAGTGGACTGTTATATTTATTGTTTAGGTTAACGTTTCGAGTGTGTACTCCACCCTTTTAATATAGGAAATTGTTCTGGAACTAAGTGGAATCGCAATGGCGACCCTGCTTACCACTACTCCGACGATGTCCTCCATCCCAGTGCTTCACCATACACTCCCAGACCTAGCTTGTCTGATGAATAGAAGATATCCAGATTTGATCGTGCACACCGTGCAGCATAGTGGTAGTCAAAGAAGAAATAGTACGATCTACACTAGCACAACAGTTCTCCCAGGTAAGGAGATCACATGTATACGAGAGGTTAAGTCTCTTCCAAGCAAGATCTGAGCCTTTAGCATCGCTAGGTACTAAAGTGAACATAACTGTCTCAAGGGCGCACGAATGATAAAATAACATTTTCTCGGGATCAAGAAGAGGTAGGTTATTCTTCCATATTTCATTGAATTGAAGAAGACCTAGAATACTGTTTTAGGAACATCCCTGGACTCCTTACTCCAGAATGGGATGTTACCTTAATAACCGACCAGGAAGATAGCGATTTGAATTTATGGATAGTTTTCATACGAGAAGCTAGAAAGTGTAGTTATTGTAAACAAATATGAGCAATAGTTATGCATCGTTCCAGTACGTCACTGATGAACTGAAAGAAGGAAATGAAAATATAAAGAATGATCTTGCATAAGCTTAGATATAATGAACACCAGTGGTCTATATGCGGTGATTTGAAGATGGTCAACATTCTTACATAAGCAGCAAAGCAGATATACTTTAAGTTACTCCTTGTTTCATATGCTATGTGGACAGATTAGATAGAACTAAAGTTAAGACCATACGGGAATAAAGTTGTATGGGTACCTTGACTATGGAAATATATGACATGATAGGTGCTATCAAATATCATAACGAACCACTGGTTGA
>JABUQX010137748.1:25000-30000 GCA_015478945.1 Trachelipus rathkii | reverse complement strand
GTTTTAAATTTTCCTCTATCCATTTCCATTATTTTTCCTTTTCAAGGAAAGAGAAGAATACTCAAACCTAAAGTATCAAAAACAACTATTAGATTCAATCTTTTTATTAAATTTTTACTTTGATATATATAAGTAAACTACTATAATACGTAGATACCTATATAATATATATATATATATATATATATCATATATGTAAGGTATAGTAGGGTATCATAGTATCATATATCATGATATGTATAGTATATATACAATATAATATAATACTATATATATATATATATAATATATAATATATATATATTATATTTATATATATATATATATATATATATATATATATATATATATATATATATATATATATATATATATATATATATATATATATATATAAAAATATATATATTAATATATATATTACTAATATATATATATATATACTATATTATATATAAATTATATATATTATATATAATACCTATATATTTATATATATATTAATATATATATATATATATTATATTTAGTAACATACTATATATATACTATATATAATATATATATATAATATATATATATATAATAAATATATATTATTATAATATATATATATATATATATATATATAATATTAACAATAGACATGATTTAAATTTATGAATGATATAAATTGATCAAGTAAAATCTTTTGAAGATGATTTCCTTATTCAACATTTGCGGAACATAGGGCAAAGCATAATGCTGAAAAATATATATATATATAATATATATATATATAGTATATATATATATATATATATATATATATATAATATATATATATATATATAATATTATATATATATATATATATAATATAATATATATATATATATATATATACTATATATATATATATATATATATATATATATATATATATATATGGCCTTTATGTATATTTAAAAGGAGCTTCGTTCGTATGTACGTATAGCTGAAATGAATGCGTGACGTCATACTGTGACGTGGGTTTGCGTAAGTGCTTTATATTCTGTCGTCACACTGCGTATATTACAGAATATGCGGATAATATATTATATAATAATATAATATTAATATATTATATAAATATTACTATATATATATGATATATTAATATATATCTATATAATATTATATATATTATATGATTGTGTATGTTCGCATAGTGTTTGAAAATCTGCACAATATATGGGAATACGTAAGCCACTTACGCAAACCCACGTTCACAGTATGGACGTGTCTACGCATTTCATTCAGCTAATACGTACATACGAAGAAGACTCCTTTTAAATATACATTGAAAGGGCCATATATATATAATATATATATATATATATATATATATATATAATATAATATATATAGTAATTATATATATATAGATATATATTATATAAATATATATAAATATAATATTATATATATATATATATATTATTATCAATAGATATATATATAATATATATAATTATAATATATATATATATTCTTCAGCTCCCAGAAGTAGACTATACGTCTGTCAGGGCAACCAGCATGTTCCTCAACATGTTTAACTTGATAATTTATATCATTCATAAATTTAAAGCATGTCTATTGTTATATATATACTATATATTATACTTTATATATATATATATATATATATATATTATATATATATATATATATATATATATTATATATATATATATATATATATATATATATATATATATATTATAATATATATATATATATATAATATATTATAATATAGTATATATATATATATATAATTATATATATATATTATAATATTATATTATATATATAATATGTATATATATATATATATATTATATATATATATATATTATAATATATAATATATATATATATATTATATATACATATAGTATATTAATATATATATATTAATATATTAATATATATATTATATATTATAATATATATTATAGATATATATATATATATATATATAATAAATTATAATATAAATATTATATATATATATTTTTTACATATGTAACTATAAGTTCGTATAACTATATATATATATATATATTATATCAAATAAATTTAAATAAAAGATGAAGCTTATAGATTGTTATTTGATACTTTAGTTTTGAGTATTCTTCTTCTTTCAATTGAAATGTTTGTAGTAATGGAAATGGATAGATGGGAAAATTTAACAACATTTTCTTTCACAATTTTTATCACGGAATGAAATAAAAAAAATATTGATACTACCTTGATAATTCAAAGAAATAAGCTATTTCATTATCATATATCTATAATTTCTATATATATATATAACTACTATTATATATCATATAAATATATATATAAATTAAATTACACAGTCTACAGTATTTTAGCTGCTACTACTTGTATCTTTAAATACTTCATATAGCTACATAAAATAATATAGAATATGGGCATTATTGAAATACTCACAGCTACATTGATAATGGTGTAATGAGGTAAAACACAAAAAAATTATTTAGTAATTATTTAATTACATCCTAAAAAATTTTTTAAACGAGCACCTAACTAAAGACATAGTTAATTAAAACTACTTTATTTAACCGACTATAAAATAGCTTTTTTTACGATGATACTAACTTTTACTAGACGTTTAAGTGAATAATTTTATAATTTATCATTTGATAATTATTTTAGAATTAATAATAATATAAATACATAATATAATTTTAAGTAGCTCTCTATTGAGCTCGTTGTCTATCGTCATATTATTATTTTGCATATCGGTGCATCGTGCCACAGCGTCTCAAGATAGAATACAGTGGCAGCGGTTAGAGAATATATTAAATTATAATATTGACAATTTTTCTTATTGTCCAAACGATACACAAGACCTCTCACCTTTGTTAACTCTTATATTTAACTAATGTGTCAGGCTACAACATAATTAAATTAATATTAGGCGTGCAGAGATTATAGAAGAGGATAACGAAAGGAATCTTTCTGAAAATAGCTATTATCATAGAGATGACGATATCGAGGAATACTGTTCACTATTTTCCTGTATACTAATCTACTATATTATGATAAAATAATTAAATTTTTAGGGTTTATTACTTTTGCTGGCTCTTCTCTTTATTATAATCATTAACTGTCGGTCTATATTATTTCTATATGTTACCGTCCTTCCATTATATGTGTCCGCTGATTCAAAGAATTATTCACGTGTATATATATATAAACGCATATATATGCGATACATAGCTCTCTGGTAGAAGAAATATCAAGAAGAGATTCAGCAAAATAATTCTAGGCACTATAGTATCTTATTTATTATTATAATAGTATAGCCGTGTTTTGGTCTATTATCTATTATGTTTACATATGACAACTTGGAAGTTTTATTTAATATATACTATTAAGGTTTCAATAATTTTATATTCAGAGATTGCTTAATTTGTCTCATGTAATGTCCTTCTTTATTTTAATACTTTATACTATTAGAGAGGTCAGAGACACTAAATGAGGTCAGTTTTATTTCAGCAATTTTTACGAGGGGAGATGACTTATGTGTTTATTTTTATGTAGCGATAGATAAATTTTAAACTATAGTGAAAATATATGCTCTCAAAAATAATTACCCGTGTGATATATATATATAGATATATATATTTATAATAATATATATATTATAATATATAAATATTATATATATATATATATATATACTATAATATATATATATAATATATATTATATTATATAATATAGTAATATATATATAATATATAATATATATTAATATATATATTAGTATAGGTACCTAAGCTATCCCTCAGAAGTAGCTCAAGGCAATGTAACTAGAAACTATATAAAAATACATATTCTATACATAGGAAATAATATAATAACTCAATGTATTCTAGAAGTATAATTATCTCAATAAGGAGAGAATGACGTGATGTAGAGAAAGTATTGTAATATTGAGATCTAATCGAGATTAGTAAGAGAATAAGCAGAAGACAATCCTAGTAAGCTAAGGCAATGAGATCCGTTTTTAACGTATTTAGTTTAATATTAGAGTATATCTTAAACATTGCATACCGCAATTCTCGCTTATCGAAATACTCTGAATTTAATCACGATTTATGCTATATACCCTTGTTAAACCTGCTGACAGTATTCTTACGCAGATGGTAGGATATGCAATATATATACACTGATATTTTAACAGATATATTAAAGAGAAATATATTATTTTCCTTATTCATTATTCATTTACACTGGTGACTCAAGGTGTTAGTCACACTACACGAATGACGTCAGGAGAGGTTAAGAGGAGGAACGATATATGCCCTCCGTTTCGGAGGTCCTCTCACAGGTTCCTATCTAGATATAGGAGTGAGGTAGATATACACGAGAGACTAACTTGAGTATCTCATTTTCATTATCTCATTCTAAGAGAGTTATTGGCAAGTTCTTATCCTTTAGATAGGTAGTCACGCACAGATGATTTTACAAGAAAATGCAAATAACACCAATACTCCCATATCCTAATATATAAATAGACATACAATACAAAATATGGTCAAATTTATAGTCGTTTCGAGACTTTCTCACAAATACACAATAAACTTATATTATTATGATTTCATACTATTTTTACTTATTTGATGGAAATAATATTAAATTATTTTGTAAAAACATTATTTATTTTTTATTTAATATTTATTATTATTAAATTTCCGAGGTATAATTAGAAATGTAGTCTCCTGATTAATAAATTGATATTTATTTTCGTGTAGATTATTATTATTTTAGTTTATTATTCCTGCCTGGAACTCTTTATCTGAGTGATTATACTGAGAACCTAATTTAATGATATAATATAATATATATATATAATAATTAATATATATATATTAGTTAGAATATATTATATATATATATATAATAAATTATTATACATTCTATTTTTATATGTAAATATA
>JABUQX010137748.1:7500-20000 GCA_015478945.1 Trachelipus rathkii | reverse complement strand
ATATACTATATTATATATATATAGATACTATATATATATATATATTATATATATATATATATATATATATATATATATATATATATATATATATATTATATATATATATATATATATATATATATGTCAGCATCCCGAAAAGGCCACGCATGTAAATAAAAAACTATAACAGATACACTAAAATAAATATCATTTATTAATCAGGAGACTTTCATCGAAGAAATTTAAAAAAAAATAAAAAAAATAACGCTTTTTAAAAAATAAAATTGTAAAAATTGATGAAAATTTTACAGGTTTTTGATAAATCGAAGATCGGTTACTCCCGACGTGGTCGGAAAGTTGCCAAAACTTGTCGATTCTGACAGTCCGTATTAATTTCTCATTTCTTTTTTCACATCAAGATTATTGCCGGAGCAAACAAGAACGATAGAGAGTCGGGGTTTCTCGCCTACCGGGGGACGACGGGGGACTTCGTCCCCCCTCTGTCCCTCCGTCGGCTCGAACCCTCTAAAAAGGATATAAAAAGAAAAAAATAATATTTTCTCCAATTATATTATAAAGCGACATTTGGCAACTTTTTCTCTCGAGACTGCAGCTTTCAAGGTCTTTCAAGTCAATCAGAGCCTGCACTTTTTACTAATATTAATATGCAGTTATTAATAAATATAGAATAAATAATTTTTTTTTTTATTTTGCGGTAAAAATGTCTCCTGATTAATAAAATGATATTTTTTTTCGTGTATATGTTATAGTTTTCTAGTTACATGCCTGAACTTTTCGGGATGCTGGCCTATATATATATATATATATGCTCTCCCTATTTAAAGAGGCTAGAGACTCGGATTTCATTCAAACTTAGACAATATATAGCTGGTGATAGCACCGTAGCGTTGCTGCAGGTTCATGCTGCTACGCTCTTCCAAAGGGGGTATCGATCCCTTTTAACTTGGATATGGCCTCAGTTAGATGGAAAATAAGCTGCCGACATTTTTCAGCGAAAGAATTAGGTTTGAGCTGACTCATATTGTGGATCATCACGTAGAGGCTCCGATGTTGGAGACCAAACTTGAAATCTGTATACAAACGTATAATAACCCGAGTAAGATGTCATTCTTTAGGTTAGCGAACCCTTAACATCCTCAAGGATGTCTAAGGACCCCTTAGGGATCTGTACGAAAAAAGGAATAGAGAAGACAAATGGAATGCATATGAGAAGAAGACAAATTGTGGATGAAGAAGGAACAAGAACAAGGTAGAGATGGAGAAGGCATATGATGCGGTGCACTGCACCGGAGCCTCTGCTGGTGCCAGAATTAAAATCTGGTTGAAACATAATATACCGAGTAAGGTATATTTTCCTATGTTCACAGCCACCTAGATTCCGATTTTGAGGGTTTCAACATCCTCAAGGATGTCTAAGGATCCCCTTTAAGGGGTTTCAGACGAAAAAAGAAAAAATGGAAAAACAGTGCATAAGAGAAAAGACGGAGAAAGATTGAAGAAGGAAGAAGAACAAGGCGATGGAGCGCTGCATAGGTGTAGGAGCCAGAACAGGTGCAGTGCAGTGCTGAGTAAGCATACATTCGTTTAATATACCAATATTATTATCATTTTACATGTTTCCGACCCCATAGATCACGAATTTAGTAGTTTCAAGTTGCTGCCCGGGGGTTTGAACACCCTCCTGGAGGGCGACCCTTGAAGACAAACTTGCGTTTGGCCTGGTCTAATGTATGTTGCATCAATCCATATGTACTAAAATAAAGAGGGATGATTTCCTGAGGAATCTGAAATAGTAAGACACCCACACGATATGGAACCGAACCCAGAAAAGGGGTTTCACTCATAAAAATAAAATGAATTCTTCTAATAGTAAATAATTACAAATGATCACTGTATCGCCCACAAATCTCATTTTCTTTAGGCAGACGTAAACTAATATATTTGTTTTGCATGATGAAATATTTATATTATGATTTAAGTTTTCCTTTTTGTTTCGTTTAGTTTTTTTTAAGCTTGTAGTTTACATCCATATTTTTTTAATTTTTATTTTTATTCATTTATTTTTAAAATATATTTTAAAAATTATTAAAAACATTTTGTTTTAACTAAAAAAAATTAAAATTTTTTTTTATTTAAAATATGTACTTTATAGACCCTAACACAGTAAGTCAATAAAGCAATAGCACATGGCAGGTTGAGAGGTGGTTGTTGTGGGGCGTGTGCGGTATTGCTTTACTGACTTGCTGCTTTAGGGTCAATAAAGTACATATTTATACTTTATTTGTTTAACATAACATAAAAATATGTACTTTATAGATCCAAAGGAAATAGGTCAAAAAAGCAGTACCACAAACGTCACACAATAGCCCCTCTCCCAGGCGGCTATGCGCTATTGCTTTATTGAGTTACTGCTGTGGGGTCAATAAAGTACATATTGTTACTTTATTATTTGCATAACTTAACATAAAATGTGTTTTGTATGAGCATTACATAAAATTAAAAACATTTTAAATCTTTCCTAAATCTTTTATTATATTTATTTAAAATGTCAATTAATCAAAAGATCAAACTTCAATCAACCATATACCCTACCCCTCCCTATCATCTGTGATCCATTGATTAAGCTAATAAAGTCATATTTGAACAAACATGCTGTATAAACTTTACGTGAAAATAACCTCAATGTATAAAATATCGTATATGGAACATAGGATTATCAGGAAAATACAAAACAAGTTTTCATTTTAAAACATTTATAATATAAGTACTACCACGTTATGTAAATAATTTTATTGAAAATTATATTCCATTATAAAATTATTCACATACACACACGCACACACACACACACACACACATATATATATATATATATATATATATATATATATATATATATATATATATATATATATATATATATATATATATATATATATATATATATATATATATATATATATATAAATATATATTGGAAAGATTAAACCTACATCTGATTAAAATAATCTAATGACAGCCGATATATATATATATATATATATATATATATATATATATATATATATAGTATACCAGATATAGAAGACTTATATATATATATAGATATATATATATATATATATATATGTTATATATATATATATATATATATATATATATATATATATATATATATATATATATATATTATAAATAAATTTAATGCATAAACCGCATAATTATTTGTACATTTATAATGACCCTAAGTGGGTTTGAACCCTTACCCTTAAGATGGTAAACCAAGAGTGTAACCTCTTGACCACGATGAGCTAAAAGGAAACCCGACACTTACCTCTGAAAGCTAGCTTGACTTCTCAAGAGGATTAAGGCATGTCTTTGGTGGGACATCTAACCTCCGGCGGATCTCCCCGCTAACACTCGGCTCAGGGGCAACACTGGACAATTTTTAAACGGGACTTCATTTAGTATACATAAATTTAATGCATAAACCGCATAATTATTTGTATATTTATAATGACCCTAGTAGAACTTTAGTAACTAGTAGTTACCGATGATGTTAAAGGAAACCCGCCACTTACCTCTGAAAGCCATCTCTGGGCTTCAAGAGGATCGAGGTGAGCTGGCGCGGACATCTAACTTCTGGCGACTGCCACACCGGTCAGGGTAACACTGTAATTTTAAACGGTATTTCCTTTAGTATACATATATTTAATGATTAATCGCAAAATTATTTGTACATTTATAATGACCTTGTTTACCATCTTAAGGGTAAGGGTTCAAACGAACCTAGGATCATTATAAATGTACAACTAATTATGCGGTTTATGCATTAAATTTATGTATACTAAATGAAGTCCCGTTTAAAAATTACTCACTGTTACCCTAACCCGATTGTGGAAGCGGGGAGATCCACTGAAGGTTAGATGTCCCACCAACAGACATGCCCTCAATCCCCAGATACCAAGTTAACTTTCAGAGGTAATGGCAGGTTTCCTTTTAGCTCATCGAGGTCAAGAGGTAACACTCTTGGTTTACCATCTTAAGGGTAACGGTTCAAACCCACTTAGGGTCATTATATATATATATATATATATATATATATATATAAGAGTTATATATATATATATATATATATAGATATAGATAGAGAAGTATATAAAGTAAATATATATATATATATATATATATATATATATATATATATATATATATATATATATATATAAAGTTACATTCCATTCACGTGACTTTATTTTTGCGTCAATCAAATGTGACTCTCCATCTCACGCCCTAAATTGAATCATTGATTACTGAATATTGTTCATCGGCGGTTGTCTTGTGTGTCGTGATATTGTTAATATAAATTTTATTTTATATTCATTTTCTTTTAATTTAAATAGGTTAGGCATTAACTCAGTGCTTAAAACTTTTATACTTTATATTAGTGATGATTTTCCACTACGGTTTATAATATTTAATATTGACGCCCATTCTGATTAAAACCGGTGTTGTTGCCACCCTAATTAGTTTCTGATAATCATTTATTGGTAAGTGACAAAATTGATTATTGAGCATCATATGTATATCTATAGAATATAAATATAAATGTACATATGATGCTCATGATGGTTTTACAGAAAATAATAATTTTATGGTATTTACCTATTTGTATGCATCTATATATTATATATATATATAAATGCGAATAAATATGTATTGGCCATTGTTTATGAGTCGATATTCAGGGTGCTCCCCTTTCTCTTTTTAGATGTGTGTTGCCCTAGACCATATTGTAATATCATTGCTATTGGAACGATTAGTATTTTAGAATAAGAAATGTTTTAGAGTTAATTTGGAATATTAAATAATTACTGAAATAAATGCATGGAAATAATTCTTTTATCTAATATGTTTTATTGTTGAAAGAGGTAAAATAAGGAATTAAAACTATCTAATCACGATTAGTTTATTTACCCTAAAAGCCTTGCTAACAGACGAAACATAGCCTTAAACATGGCGACCTGTATAGCTTTTTTCTCTTGTCAGATGTTCTACATGCTTCCTTATCTTCGATAACGCTTGCTGAAGTCTCTGCCAGAAAATAATTTTTTATTTTTTTCCTGCAATAGTTGTTACTGCATCGTCCTTTCTACGGTTTTTATTGCCGACCCCCACCTCATCTATTAATTTAATTATAAATTAATATTCAAGAGAGTAGAAAACTGCGTATTTCTACCAACGGAAGCAATTCTTAAAAATTGCCATCAAAAACTATATTCCAAAAAAAAAAAATCCAATCTAAATTAAGCAATACGAGAAAATGTAATACGATTAAAGCGTAACATATAAAGCAGATACATAACTCTAAAGTGAGTAATTCATGCATTTCGTAACATATATTTTTGTTTTCCATTTTCTCAAAGTTTTTCTATTTTTATTTTCTTTTCTTGTATAAGATAACATGGAACATGTTAAGATTATAATATAAGGTAACATATAAACGTATAAACGATTACAACCTATTGGACAATTACTACTAGTACATAATTGGTACAGACAAGAACTCACAACGTAAGTATCTTAAAATTAACAATGACCTAGTAGGACGGACAATAGTACTCACAGGTACTGACTCGATAAACATTTACCTAATAGGACGGACAATAACACTTACATGTACGTAAGTAAGTTGCAAGCAACACTCACAAGTACACAAGTGTAATTGATAACATGTAAGACATAAACAATGTCACTAATTCTAACTTCAAACTTAACATGGGAGACATACACAATGTTATCAAACATGTAATGTAAGACTTACAAAGTATTATCAAACCAATAAAGTTCGAAAAACTTAAAATTAATAGTGGAACATAAAAATTCAATTTTTATGAAAGAGTAAAAAAAAATCTATTTACAATATATACAACTTAACGAATTGTAAATTCATTAATATGGAACACGGTAAAGATTTTTATGTTCCTGGGTTTTATTATTATATTATATAGTATTTTAGTTCATCTATTTCGTCATAAACAATTGTCTGGCAGATTGGAAAGATGGAATTTGAAAATTCAGTCTTTTAAGCCAGAAATCATTTATATAGAAGGTAAATTAAATGTCGTTCCCGATTATTTAAGTAGAAACCCTGTTCCAAATACTGGTCATCTACCTTCTTCTGGTGAAGAAGAGGAAATCCTTCCCCCTTCTCCTTCGAATATTACGTATTCTCGTGAGACTTCTTCTCCTTCTCGTATAGGTTTACTTCGTCAAAATCCTATTCCCTTAGCTTTCGCTGATACGAGAATATATCATTTCACAAAAGAAGTTCTTTTCCATGAACAGAGAAGAAATCGTAGACTATCAGAAATAATAAATGAGATTGAAAATTCTCCAGTTCCTGATAGTTGTCTTCCTCATATCATTATAAATGGTATTCTTTATTTCATTACTAAAGAAAATAAGTATTTGATAGAAATTCCAGATTCATTAATATATACTATAATATATTTGAATCATAATACTTTATCTGCTGGTCATCCAGGTGCTGAACGCACTGAACGTCGAATCAGAGAATTATACACTTTCCCTAGGCTTTCAGCTTATATTTCATTTTTCTGTAAACAGTGTATTTCTTGTATTGAAGTAAAAGGTTCGAAACCTCATCCAGTAGCTATCAATTCTTATCCTCTTCCTTTCTTACCTTTTTCTAGGGTTCATTTGGACACTATAGGTCCTCTTCCTAAATGTAAAATTTCCGGTGCAAGGTATATTTTAGTTTTTAAAGACGCTTTAACTCGCTACTGTGAACTTTGCCCTGTCTCAACTCGTGATGGCAAGGTTGTAGCTGAAGCTCTTTTGAATAAAGTCATTGTAAATCATTCTGTTTCAGAAATTTTGGTTAGTGACAACGCAGGTGAATTTACGTCCCAGTTCTTTAATGAAGTTTGTAAAACTTGGAACATAAAGAACCGCACTATTTCCGTTCGACATCCCTCCTCAAATAGCCTCGTGGAGCGAGAAAACCGTCGTGTAGAAGATTATCTCCGTCAATATGTTTCTTCTAAACAAGACGACTGGAGTAGGTATATTTCTTTTGCTCAAATTGCTTTAAATACTACTTACAACTCTTCTATCGGAAATACACCTCACTTTTTGTTACATTTCTATGTTCGTAGATTACCTTATGACCTTCCTAATTATGTTTCTCCGTTTGTTAATAAGCCCAATCCTCTTAAAGATCATCTCTATGATTTTAATGCAGAAATGGCTGAACGAGCAGCATCTATTCGGGATTTAGCTCGTCAAAAATTGGAAAAAGAAACATTTAGAATTGCTCAACAGCAACATTCTAAAGCCCCAATTCGTCCTATTCGTATAGGTGATTATGTCTATACACTTGCTGTTAAACCTCCCAACTTATCGCCCAAGCTTTTTAAGAAATGGGTCGGGCCGTATTTGGTTGTAGGTGTTTTAAAATATAACAAATATCAACTTCGTTGTTTAGTTACTAATAAGGAATTTGTGTCACATGTGGACAATTTAAAAATTCTTCCCATGCCTGTTGTAAAAACTGCCGACAATTCCTTTTCTTCCCAATGGAAATACTATAATCCACTTCAAAATGTTAGGCGTGCTCCTCCACCTCCTGCCCCTCCACCAGCTCGACGTCGTTTTCATCCGCGAAGGGGGGACAATTCAGGTGATGATGATGATGATACACCTGATAATAATGCTTATACTGAGTATGTGGTATTTAGAGATGCTCCTCAAGCGCCCCAACCGGCACCTAGGCATGAACACCAGCCAAGAGTTGCACCTCAAGAAACCCAACAGTCTCCAAGGCATGAACAACCACCTGTTGCACAGAGAAGACCTGAGATGTCTCCTACTGCACTGAGTGCTGCACATCCTGCACCTAGGTTGAGTGTGACTCCTATTTCCCCAGAGTCTTCACTTCCCCTATCTATGCCTTCTACTCCGAGACAAATACCACCTCCTCAGCATCAACAAACAACACAGAGAATTCCTTCAGGACATTCATCTGTGCAATCCCCTACGAATCAAAATTTTGATCCGTTTACTACCTATTCTCTGAGGAGAAACATTTCCCATAGTTCTCCCCAACTATCTTCTCCTCGTACTCCATATGCATCTGGTTCTACTTCTCTTCATAGTTCGCCTCTTCTTTCTAGAAGATCTTCTATGCATGATAGTAATCCACCATCTTCACCAGATGAACCTGATAATGGTGCTATTGCACTTCCACCACCTATTCGTTATTACGATGAGTATCCGAATGTAGATACTTCCCCTTCTTCTCCTGAAGAAGTAAATGTTAGAGATGACAGACGTAAAGATCCTTCTTATCGTCCACATCCTCAATTCCATGGTCCTCGGGATTCTTCACCTATGCGATTGCGTAGTCATGCCAGACAGCAGTCTCCCCTTCCTGTGAATCCTGATACTCCTTCCTTTTCTATGAGATAGATCCTCTACTATATCTTGACCTGAATCCTCGTAAGATCTAGGTTCTGTTTCTGAACAATTCCCCTATGATGACTCCCCTCCGGAGTTATATCCAAAACTTCCACCAAAACTTCCACCTAAATTACCTCCGAAGTTACCACCTAAGCTTCCACCCAAGCTTCCACCTAAATTATCTCCCAAATTTACTAGTTCTCTACAATACAATACTCCTTCGTATTCTCAGAGAACTTATCCAAGAAATATATTCTATCCTTCTCATTCTACTCCAATTACGGATGTAGATAATATCCCTGGTACTTCAACTAGTACTACAGTAGATCCCAAAAAGAAGGGAGCTATTCCAAAACGAAGAAAATAATTTACAAAATAATCTATATTTCTATTGAAAATTCTACTTTTGTAGATCCCAATTAGAAATAAAAATAAATTAACTAAAATACTATATAATATAATAATAAAACCCAGGAACATAAAAATCTTTACCGTGTTCCATATTAATGAATTTACAATTCGTTAAGTTGTATATATTGTAAATAGATTTTTTTTTGCTCTTTCATAAAAATTGAATTTTTATGTTCCACTATTAATTTTAAGTTTTTCGAACTTTATTGGTTTGATAATACTTTGTAAGTCTTACATTACATGTTTGATAACATTGTGTATGTCTCCCATGTTAAGTTTGAAGTTAGAATTAGTGACATTGTTTATGTCTTACATGTTATCAATTACACTTGTGTACTTGTGAGTGTTGCTTGCAACTTACTTACGTACTTGTAAGTGTTATTGTCCGTCCTATTAGGTAAATGTTTATCGAGTCAGTACCTGTGAGTACTATTGTCCGTCCTACTAGGTCATTGTTAATTTTAAGATACTTACGTTGTGAGTTCTTGTCTGTACCAATTATGTACTAGTAGTAATTGTCCAATAGGTTGTAATTGTTATACGTTTATATGTTACCTTATATTATAATCTTAACATGTTCCATGTTATCTTATACAAGAAAAGAAAATAAAAATAGAAAAACTTTGAGAAAATGGAAAACAAAAATATATGTTACGAAATGCATGAATTACTTTAGAGTTATGTATCTGCTTTATATGTTATGCTTTAATCGTATTACATTTTCTAGTATTGCTTAATTTAGCTTGGATTTTTTTTTGTTTTTATAAAGTTTATGCACTTTGGAAAATTCTTTATATTAAATTCATAATAAACAGTATATGCTTTAATAAATTTAAATCAAAATAATAATGCATCATCCTTTTATTAAATATTTTATTAAATTACTAACTATATTATACTTCCCTTTAACGATAAATAACAGCCGATCGAATGACTACTTTATAACAGCATACACTTTCAATTCTTTTACTATCATCTTTGCAAAATTTTATCTTCAAATCTCTGATTAATTTTAGAGCATTGAAAGATGAAATTGTGATATTGTTAGTGTACATTTGATTGACCAACAAATTGATTAAAATGAAATTTTAATTAATAGGTTTCCCATATGTTTAATGTAAAGAAGGGAGCTTATATAAAGTTACATTCCATTCACGTGACTTTATTTTTGCGTCAATCAAATGTGACTCTCCATCTCACGCCCTAAATTGAATCATTGATTACTGAATATTGTTCATCGGCGGTTGTCTTGTGTGTCGTGATATTGTTAATATAAATTTTATTTTATATTCATTTTCTTTTAATTTAAATAGGTTAGGCATTAACTCAGTGCTTAAAACTTTTTTATACTTTTATATTGTAGTGATGATTTTCCACCATATTTATAATATTACCATTGACGCCTATTCTCAATAATATCGGTTCTGTTCTAATTAGAATCCTTTATAATCCATTTATTGGTAAGTGACAAAATTGATTATTGAGCATCATATGTATATCTATAGAATATAAATATAAATGTACATATGATGCTCATGATGGTTTTACAGAAAATAATAATTTTATGGTATTTACCTATTTGTATGCATCTATATATTATATATATATAAATGCGAATAAATATGTATTGGCCATTGTTTATGAGTCGATATTCAGGGTGCTCCCCTTTCTCTTTTTAGATGTGTGTTGCCCTAGACCATATTGTAATATCATTGCTATTGGAACGATTAGTATTTTAGAATAAGAAATGTTTTAGAGTTAATTTGGAATATAATATAATTACTGTAATAGAAATAATTCTTTTATCTAATATGTTTTATTGTTGAAAGAGGTAAAATAAGGAATTAAAACTATCTAATCACGATTAGTTTATTTACCCTAAAAGCCTTGCTAACAGACGAAATATAGCCTTAAATATATATATATATATATATATATATATATATATATATATATATATATATATATATATATATATATATATATATATATATGTGTTATATTATATATATATATATATATATATATATATATATACATATATATATATATATATATATATAGTTATATATATGAAAGTATATATACATATATGCAAAAAGAGGTTTGAATTTTTATACCTATATATACCTATATAAAGGTATATATATATATATATATATATATATATATATATATATAAATTATATATATATTTATAATATATATAATATTAATTATAATTAATAAATAAAATATATATATATATATATATATATATATATATATATATATATATATATATATATATATATATATATATATATATATATATATATATATATATATATATATATATATATATATATATATATACATAAATGCTTGATAAGATTATACATTAGTCGTAGGATTTACAATAATCTGATGGCATTTAATGTAATTTTTTAAACTTTCTAGTCCTTTCGATGTAATGTAAGTATAAATACGACCAGCCATTTTTATCCATTTTTACTGTAAGCTACCGCAATAGATGACATTTGTTCATTCCAAATCCCAATAAATTTCTAATGGCATAGCAGTTACAATACGCCGAAGACGCCAAAGGTTGACCGCAGACTTTTCGTAAGCCCAATAGAGTAAGCCATAGGCTATATTTTTTAACTTATCAAATTTCAATTTCAGTAAGATGTGCTATTAACTCCTCTCTTATTTGAATTAAGGCTGTAATATTGCCGTCATATCGCAATTGGCCATTAATTATATTTTTGGGTGCATTGCAAATATAATAACTTTTTTTTGTAAAATAATAAAGTAAAACCTTTTTTTTCAGATGGAGTTTATATATTATAATATACCCTCTTATTTTTTACTTTATGAGTTTATGTAAAACTCAAAAAACAATAATAATTTTATACCAGTTTACAATTATCAAGAAAATTTGAAATTTAAGAATCTAAAGAAATTTAATAAGGAATTTTAAAATATGTGTTAGCACATGTGTATAACAGTTTCCAGTAGTGATTTTTGTCTTTAAAATCTATTAAAACCATTAAAAACTACATTAAAACCATCATAATAGCATAAAAACCTTAAAAAACAAAAAAAAACATTGGTTTATTTGTTTTTGTTTTCAAGAAAAAACAATGGTTTTTTGTTTTTTTAAAAACAACATGGTTTTTTTTCCAGCCCTACCCATGGGTGTAGGTCTGAATATTCCATGATGAGATGGCCTCCAGCAATGACGTATATCTACAGCTTTAATGTTGCCATGTAACATGAATGCCAGAGTTATTTGTCAATTAAGATCCCATCTTCACTTCTGATAGATATTCCTACTGATTCGTTTTCACATCTGACACACATCTTGCTTTTCGCCATGTCTCCAATGCATCAAGAATACGATTGAAGTTTTCTACAAGCCTAAACAACGTCTCATTACTGGTATTACGATTAGGAACGCAGGTAATGTAGCGTTAACCATTGCTTTTACGACATATTATTGCCACGTCATTATTAGAATGAGTAATACCGTGAGCGATAATTTCAGATGCATGCTAGGGTTTGGTAAGAGACGTCATGTTAACAACAAAAGAAGCAATGTCTAACTGAAAATTATTTTA
>JABUQX010137748.1:0-2500 GCA_015478945.1 Trachelipus rathkii | reverse complement strand
CTAACAACTTTTCTAAATCTGCCTTCTCTTCCCTTATTCGCTATGACGGTTATGTTGCTAACTCTCCTTCTGAAAAGGACACCGGCCTCTTTTTTTTCGTCTAATTCTACTCCTGGATGTTTGCCATCCTCGTCCTCCTACTCCTTATCCTTTCAGGTTTTCCATGTCTTTACCTGTAATCACACATGATCGTGTGCGTGGGATCCTGAGTTCTATGAACATCAGGAAAGCTAGTGATCCGGATGGCATTCCTCCCGCGTTTTGAGGGAGTGTGCTTCCGAGCTGACTCCTGTCCTCTTCCAACTCTACTCTCTATGTATTAATACTAATACTTTTCCTCAGTGCTGGAAGCGCGCATATGTCCAACCGATCCCGAAAAAAGGTAGCCGCTCTGATCCTTCAAACTATCGCCCTATAGCTCTCACTTGTATTCTATCTAAAATCTTTGAAACTCTTCTTAACTCTCATTTCCTGTATCATCTGGAGTCTCATTCCCTCCTTTCAGATATCAGCATGTCTTCGTCGTTCGAAGTCATGGTGACATACTTTCCTATCTAACTGATTTATGGTCTTCTGCCCTTAGGGACCATGGGTCAAGGCCTTTGACCGGGTTTGGCATGCGTCACTGCTCCCTAAGCCCCCTTCCTTTGGGTTTCCTCCTTCTCTTTGCTTACTCTTGTCTAGTTTTCTCTCTGACCGCTCCATATCAGCACTCGTTGATGGAGCGTCCTCTTCTTTCCCTTTTCCTGTTAACTGTGGTGTTCCGCAAGGTTCTGTTCTATCTCCAACTTTATTCCTACTTTTCATCAACGATCTCCTCAGCTGTATTTCCAACCCTGTTCACTCTTATGCCGATGATTCAACTCTCCATTCTTCAACTTATTTCAAATCTGCTCCCTTATTTGCTTCTAGAGTTGCCTCTCGTCTTCAGCTTTCCGATTCTATTCTTGCTGATCTGGATGCGATTTCCCGGTGGGGTCACCGCAACCTTGTAAATTCAACTCTTTAAAAACTCAACTTCTCTACATCTCCCTCCCAAAAACCCCACCCAACTTTCCATTTCCTTCGACGGCTCTAACGTGTCTTCTGTGAATAACATAAACATTCTTGGTTTAACATAAACAACAAATTGTCTTGGAAACCTCATATTTCAATGGTTGCTAAGGTGACCTCAAAGAAGCTGGGAGTTCTGTTCAGGTTGCGGGAATTTTTCTCCTCTGCACGGCTACTCCAGCTATATTAAGTTCTTATTTGCCCTTGTATGGAGTACTGTTCTCACATTTGGGGGATCCAGTTCCACCCCTTCTATTGGATAGTTGAGTCCAAAGCCAAGAGATCAATAAACTGTCCTCTACTTCAAACTCAACCCTATCTCTGCGACGTAACGTTGGCGCTTCATCTCTTTTCTATAGGTACTACAGCGTCAGATGCTAGGGAGTTGGACCTCCAGTGATCCACCACTCTGTGTCGCCCGTAACAAGAAGTGACTTGCTCTCGTACGAATTTTGAGTATTGCGAACCCTAGACTTGTTCGTTGTGGTGGCTCTTTCTTTCCAGCTACTTCTGTTCTGTTTTTTAACTCCTTGCCTCTTCTGTTTTCTCTAACTATATTTAATCTTCTCTCTTTAAAGTCAAGGAGTCTGCGATCCCCTGGAGAACTTTTTGGTGTTAGGATCATGAAAAGGTGGGTATTTCAATGTTTTATTTTTCGCCCCCTCCTTGAAAAGGGCTCAGCCCGTGAGTGGTAGTGATCTGTAAGAAAAAAAAACAAAAAAAAAACGGCAAAAGTATCTGCTAGGTCAAAGCCTAAACTATTTAAGTCTGATAGGTTTAATATCATAATTAATATTGTTAGAGATATTATATTATTATTATTATTATTATTATTATTATTATTATTATTATTATTATTATTATTATTATTATTATTATTATTATTATTATTATTATTATTATTATTATTATTATTATTATTATTATTATTATTATTTTATTATTATTATTATTATTATTATTATTATTATTATTATTATTATTATTATTATTATTATTATTATTATTATTATTATTATTATTGCTTCTTGCAGTCTTTTTGAATGTGAAAAATTTATGAAATATTATTACTATTTTTCTACATATTTTGAAGACAGTTAACGTTAACGATTAATGTTAACTTCCGTTACATTCTTTACCGATAAACGCTTTAATGGTTAACGCCGTTAATTTTTTTTTGTTAACGGTTAAGGATTAACGGCGTTAACTTTCTCATTAACAGTGCCCACCTTTGTATATATAAATATATATATAGTACGATAGAAATCAAATATATATATATATATATATATATATATATATATATATATATATATAGTTATATATATATATATATATATATATATATATATATATATATATATATATATATATATTGAAGCTGGGTGCTTAGGACCGCTTCTTTAAGGTTGATTGAGAAATGTTCGATTGTTTTACAAGTTTATTT
>JABUQX010137747.1:0-13065 GCA_015478945.1 Trachelipus rathkii | reverse complement strand
ACCATACCGCACCGTACCGCATCAAAATAAGCGTACCACGCACCGCACCGCACCCGGTGCGTCGGCCAACACTAAAAACTGCACTACACTAAACATACATAAAGGGTATTCGTCGGTAATATATACCACAGAGAAAAACATAAACGGTAGACGTTGGTAAATTCTACCACAAACTTCCCCACGGAGCCCACAGTGCAGCGCTAAGGTGGATTTATGTGACAGCAATATCTATAACCCCCTAACTCCACCAATTCTCCAATTTCACCCCCATATCTCATGACGTAATAATTTTAGAAGGAAAAAACCAAAAAATTGCTCTAGGCGTTGGTAAATTTTACCCTCGGCTACCTGAGCAGGGTTAAAAAAAACCTAATTTGACGTCTCAAACGTCGAAAAACTAATGTTGCAAAATATTGCTTTGCAACATTTGCAACATCCTGTTGCAACTTCAGGATGCAATTTTGGCTACCGAAGTCGCGGTCCTTGCTACTAATGGTGTTGGCTTATTTGCTATGCTCCAGGTTTAACTAATTGCAACCCTTGACGGAACTTTCCATGAACTATTCTTCTAATCTATTTCACTCACCCGTACTAATCCCATTTGCTATTAATAGCTCCTTTACTCCACCAACCCACCGATTTGGGTTTGCCCCTTATCCTATTGCCTACCACTTCGGACTTAAAATCCTTCTTAGTCAATCTATTATCATTCATTCTAAACACGTGCCCATGCCATCTTAGTACCCCTTGATTTGCTCTTTCCATCAGACATTTCTCCTATCGACACATATCCCTTATCCTTACATTTCTAATTCCATCAATTCTCTTTACTCCACAGATATCTCGTGAACCTTTCATTTCTAAAACCTCAACTTTTTTTTCATTTTAGAGTTTAGTGCCGACGTCTCACATCCATACAAAGCAGTTGGAACCAATTTATACTCAAGCATTTCATTTTTAGCTTCCTTGTTAAATTTCCCTTTCTCCATAATTCTCTAAGACTACTTAATACTCTTTTACCCTCAGCAACCATGTGGTCAATCTCTTCTCTTATGACTTCGAAAGACTAAATATCCATTCCTAAGTATCTAAAAACTGTAGTCTCTGCTAGGCTTTCCCCATTCACCTTTATAATATCCAACGCAGTTTGAGAATCATCTCCTTTTCGTTTTGTACTAATTTTCATCACTTTACTTTTAGCTGGACTAATTTTTAATCCTTTTCCTTGGCACGCTCGTTGGAACTCAACCACCAAATCAAACAGTTTTTCTTTTGTATCGGCAACCAACACAGAATCGTCAGCAAGAAGTAAGACGCTTATCTCCCAAATTCAGATTAAAATCAGCTCCTTTCCCAATTCTATCCATATCCTTAACTACACTATCGGTAAAGATATTAAACAACCATGGAGACATAACACAACCTTGTCTCAGACCCACTCCGACTTTAAACCACTTCCTTTCCTCCCTTTTAATCCTAACATATCCTCTACTGTTCGTGTAAAATGCTTTAATTGCCTTTAATAACAAACCATTTATGTTTGTGTTTAATTTAACTCAAAAATTGAAAGGAAAAATGCTAATGTTATAAAAATAATTTATAACTTAATTCTTTTATATTGTGTGGCTATGTTAGTCTTTATCCATGTTATTTAACATTTTTAAATCTTAATATGTCTTTAAGCATTTGCTCAATAAACCTCTTCATCTAGATCTAAAATATTTAAAATCTATTATCTGTCTAAATACATATTTCAAATCTTCATTGCTCTTTATAATTACATTTTTTGGGACATTCTCCTGTTCAATGTGATTTCTAAATAGAAAGTTCTCGTTGTTTTCTTGGTTCCTATAAAGGTTACAACTAGCTAGAAGTTCTAGAAGAGAGTTTCCAGTAATTCACAACCTCCTAGTTGTTTGCTTTAAATTAATATTAATCGCCATCAATTTCATCGCTTTTTATCAAGTCTCTCCATATCCCGTTTTCTTTACATTTATCGACTCTTCTTCATGTCATGAGGGGATCATGGAATATACTAGGACAATGACCTACGTGTAACCAATCTTCAAATTACCCACTATTTTTGGTTCAGATTTCAATAATATTCTGGTTTCATTTATATCTAAATATTTTAACTATTCATAAAAACTAATCTATTTTTTGCAAAATTTCTAATTATAGTTTTACAATAATATATTATAGCCAAATTTTTAAATAGATTTACAAATTTTATTGAAATATTTAGAATTTGAACTCTAAGTCTCTTCTCGGTTTCTGCTTTAGCTACAGTTTATTCTCCACAAAATTTACCGTAGTATTAACTTTATTAACCGTTTTAGTGTATTTTACTGGACTGAGACTAGCCTGTTCTTTACTATTTTGCACTCGAATTATCTGGTGATTAGAGTTTTATTCAAGCTCGGTTTTACCCATACATCTTAATGTAGTTCTTGGGCCAAATTGATATTTGTTCTGAATATTCCTTCCATAATTTTCTAATGGCAACAAGCTCCAATGTCGCATACACGATTGACGGATGTTATTCAACGCTTACCTTTTTCTCACTCATTACTTAGATTTTAAAAATTACTGGGCCATACCCTTTATTGTTGGAATCTATAATCTACTCACTATAATACTATAGTTAAATACCTTAAACTAGTATACATAGTATATATACACAAACTCTAGTTAATACGGGATTATATATATATATTTATACTAATACAATAATGCAGTATTTTAACATTTTTTACATTTGTACTTATTATATTCGCATAATAAAGTACGTATGTATAATTATTTTAATTGTGATATTACTCGAAAAGCCTTAAATATGCTCTAGGGAAAGGGCTAGTATCTCTATGTATTGTATATTTGTTTTCATTATCTATATGATTGCTTGTATAATTATATATTATTTGTAATTAATCTTGTTAGAAATGATCTATTGGAAATCTCTCTACAGCTATAGTATACTAGTATATATGTATTGTCATCAGTTATTTTGCAAATAATTATGAATATTAAATATTAATATAACTACCTATATAATTATATATCTCCTAGTATGTATATATATATATATATATATATAAGATAGTATAGTAATAGCTTTCGGACCGTTATATGGTATACGAGTTATATATAGTATATATATGATAGGTGATAGCTAGTCTTACCCTATCTAGGTCGTATATACTATGCGGTATATTAATTACCACTATCAGGACCCTGATACTGCTATATCTTTATCCGTCTTCTAGTCTGATATAGTAAATTGTTTCACCCCCGTTTAGTTATTTATATTATATTATAAATACTTGATATTATATATTTATATTTAATATTATATATATATTTATAAATTATATATATATAATTATATATATAATTTATATATCTATTATATTATTTATTTTTTTATATATAGATTATATAATAATACTATATTTAATTATAATATATATTTATTTATATATATTATACTATAATTTAATATTATTAATTATTATATATAATTTTATATAATATATATTAGTAATTATCCTACCTATCAAATATAGGTAAATATATTTAGTAGTGCTAGTACAGGCGCGCACCCGTGAGTCGTTCATACTAACCGCCCAGATATTCATCTTGATTCTTATTGGTATGAATATAACGTTCAGCTACGTTCTGGTAAAACATGAGTATATATAAATCCTGAAAATCTATATAATATAAATTATACGTGAATTTCTATGATTACGGTCGCTCACCTCCCCTAGTGGTATTTTATCCATTATCAATTAGTAGTATGTTAATATAGTATATAATCAGTATTATATTATACTATATATATATATAAATAAATATATATATATATACCATATATATATATATATATAATATTATAATATATAAATAATATAATATATATATACTATATATATATATAATATTAATATAGATATATTATTATATATTTATTATATTATATATATATAGTACCTCCATTAAATCACCAATATACAAACTTTATTAGCGTAAATTATTACTATTAGGTATATTTATAGTTATTTTATCACTCATCAGCATTCTTATTTTTATATATATTTAATATATTATTATATATATTTTATTAATATATAAATATATTTAAATTATATATTATATTATATATATTATTATTTATTATAATTATGATAGCAATTATAAAAATATAATAATATTTATGTAAAAATAAACTGTTATTGAGTCTAATGCACTATCGATACTTGTGATCTATAACATTATTGTGCCCTCCATCAGTTTGACTTAAATATGAACATGAGCTATGCAAATAGATAGTGTTGAAAATAAATTTTATGAGAGTAAAGAAAAAAATAAAATCTGTACGCCTAGCTAGTATCATGATTGTTATTGGGTGAGGAATAGACAGGGCTTCAAATAGAAGAAAGGTCTACTATAAAGAAAGAAAAATAATTGAAAAAATAATCAAAAAATTAATGTAAAGAATGAAGATTCTGCAAGCAAATATAAGCTTTGCTTTTAAGATAGATTACAGAAAAATTAATTATGTTAATTATATTGCTATCCTTCATATACCTTTTGTCATCGTTTCAAAATGGTTCTTGTAAAAAAAATTACATGTGAACTATTATTGTTGGAGTAATTTTGTAGCTACAATAAGTAAAATAAAAAAGAACAATGCTTATTTGATCTCAATAGCTTAAAGGTTAAGTTACACAACTCCGAAAATAATTAAGTTTAGTGAAAACTTGGTGGTATCCAGATGTCATAATTTTCTTTAAATATTTTACTAGTCAATATTAAAAGTAATAATTTACAATTAAAGCATCCCTATAACCTGAGCCACCAAAAACAATCCTTTTTGAAATCCTTATTCATCAGTTTATTGTGATTATTTCATTTTGTTTTTGTTTTTTTTTGTTTATTGGCTAAAGTTGTTATTGATTATAATAATTGGTTTGTTGGCGGTCGTAACATGTTTTATAATTAATATGTGAGATATAACATAGAGTTGGGACAACGTATATTGAAATATAACTTGTTACTGATGAAATGTGGTCGTGTTGTGATATAAAAAAAGAATGACAGTCTCGTCTCACGAACACATCCAACTTAATCATTTTTGGTCTAAGTTTCTTTTGTACATCGAACTGTAAGTTTTAGCAATTTTTTAATTAAAATGGTCTCCTCACTGTTAAGCATGGGAACAAAATTAAAGAATTTTATGATCCTGAACTATTTCGCTAATTTTTTATGTCTCTAAATAGATAGGATCTTTGATTTACAAATGTATTCATAATACGTAATATATAAGGCGTTTTTTAAATTATTAACGCATGAAATAAAACACTTGGGTTAGGCAGAGTAGTATAGTTCAGTTCCTATTTAGTTATTGTATATATATGAATATAAATTTATATAATTCTATTTATTTTAAAGTAGATCAATCATAATAATTAATTGAGTAATATTATTATATATATAATATAATTGAAAATTTTATATATATACTTAATATATTATATATGCTATTATTTATCAGATATATAATTATATATATATAATATATATTATATTAATTATTATACTGGTATTTATTTAATATATATTATTAAAAATATAGGTTATTATATATAAATGTTATTAGTAACTAATTATATTAATATATAAATAATTAATATAATTTATATAATTATTTATAATATAATTTATATATATACTAAAAATATTAATAATATAGATATATATATGATATTATTATTTATATATTATATTAAACGAAAACATCAAAACTTTAATTTCTAGTGTAATTACAAATACATTACATTCATTTATTTGAATTTCATTAGAAGGTTTTCAATTAATATATTTTTAACCATAATACTTAATTTTAAAAATCACATCATTTGTCCAGCTGCTGCCAATGAAGTGAATTTTTATTTATCAACAAATAATCAAACTTATTATTAATTTATAGATTAAGTTTTAAAAACAATCATAAATCTTATGAATATATCAAATCTAATGTAACTCCATTATCGTCATATTCTTCTACTTAATTATTTAATGTATATTAATACTTGGAGTCTTTGTAAAATTCCTACTCTTAATATGAAGCTATCATATAATAATAATTATAATATTGAATTAGCACGGTGTGAGACGTACTCATTCTCGATACAAAAAAAATTCAAATAAACTGCCACAGCCACATTATATTTCGTCTACATATTCTATCGGAAGATCTTCTGAAGAAACGATAAGATTTCAGATATATCATCGCATTCATTATAGTGTTGGCAGACTATGTCTGTACTTCCTATTATTAAGTTGACATTAGAAAATTAACGTCATTCGCTCCGCACTGGTGTAAAACTATAATTTTAACATATTTAAGAGGATATTGTCCCGAGAATTTCTATGATATAGAATTACAATAATTTTAATAATAGCTTTATTATGTAGGTGTGAATTTCTTATTTATATAATTATTGCATTAAAACTATAATCATTCTCAGTTTTTAATTTATATAAACTTTTTAAAAAAATTTAGATGACAATTGTTGTGGGTCAATCTAATCTTCACTATTTATAAAATACCTATAAAAATTATTGGGTAGGATGCGACCTACCCGGCCTAACCCTATATATATACGCCTCTTAATTATATTATATATTAATAATTAATATAATTATATATATTTAATATATATATATTATATAATATTATATAATATATGTATATATATATATATTATAATATATATATATATATATTATTATATATACTAAATTATATATTATTAATTATAATATATATATATATAATAGCAATATATTCGAGTATAGTGTATATAGTGAGCATTAGCGCATTGAAGCGCAATAGCTAGCCTTCACCCAGTAGAGCATATTTGCTATATAGTATATATAGTTATTTTTAGGTAAAAATGTTGTCGTTTTTGCGGTATATTATCTATTTATGATATAATAGTAATTTTTCTTACACTATATGAGTAGCGTATACTACAAATATAATACATACTTATTTTTTCACTATAGTATATAGCGGTGAGTACTCAATATATGATATACGCTATTATTGCGTCCTCTATCTATATAATTTTGCAGTTGCATTATACTATCAAATTACTCAATATTTATGAGCTACCGCGTATGATACATATATTATATATTATATATATTATAATATATATATAATTATATATAATATATATATATATATATTAATTATATATTAATTACAATATATTATATATATATATATATATTATATATAATATATTATTATATATTTTATATATTATGATATATATTAAATTATATAATCTGCAATTAACATTATATATATATTATTTAATTATTTATATAATATATATTATTATAATATATTATATTAGATTATCATATATATTATTATATATTAATATAATTATACTATATATAATTTATTAATTATATATCATTTTTTTTATTGTTGTCATTTTTATATAAATACCACCGTGACTGAGTCAATCTTCTCACTTACATATGTTATATATCTTATCTATTATAATGATTAAATTGAATTTATTATTATAAGATACTTTGTATTATAATTATTAATTTTATTTATTTAAATTAATAAATAGTAAATTAATATATAATATATTATTAATTTTTATTATATTATTATATTTAAATATAATAGATGATAATATATATATATTAATATGAATTATATTTATTATTATTATATATATATATATATTATATTATAAATATATTGATTTATTTTGTATAATATTGTGTAAAGACATTTTAGGTATATGTATATTATTATTTAAAACAATATATTTTATTTTAATTATATAGTCTCATATATTGGGAAATATTTATTATTTTCAGTTCGTCACACTCTGGCCAAGTTAGTTCATAATTTCAAAGTGGGATGATAATTATAGTAAGTTCGCTAATAATCATCAGAATAAATAAGTCCAAAATATAAAAATTATAAGTACTGGAATAGAATAATAATTTTAATAATTATGAGCCACAATTTGCAAAGGTATTTATTTAAGTGATAATTTAAGCCTTCCCAGCAGAAGATGGAGTGGAAACGACAGGCATTAGAAATAATATCGTTCCAAGAAAGGAAAGACAGAAAAAGAATAGATATCCAGCATAGTTATGCTTGGAGTTGAAGAATCATAATCAGTACAGACTCATATTGGACGCCGCACGAACCTCCTCGTTGTACAGTGAGAGATCGAGGTTCAGTAAATGCGGTGTGTGGACGGTAGCATTTTAGTACGTAAAAGTATTGTTAACGCTTCGCCCTCCGAGCCTGCCGCATTGTCTGCTTTCCGGGTCAGAATTAATTTGAGCGGTAGAAACAGCTTATGGTAGAAAGCGATTAATACTTGCCCACAATAAATATTACTTCATTTGCGTGTTATAGTACGGAGAAGCGGAGTGTGTGTCTGCCCTATTCGCGCCTTTTTGTGTCTTGTAGCTCGCCCTTTTGCGCCGTGGTGCTGGCCCGTGTACTTTGACTGTACTTTATTAATTACTCACCTTGCAGTGTTTTTTGGGCCCACATCTTTCTTTATATGTTTTTGTTTTATATAGCCCCCTTGAGCCTCCCCTTTGAGCTTCGCTCGTATAGAGTTCTAATTGTCTTTTTTTTTTTCATTTCTTATCTTGTTTTCCATCAATCTCTATTTTGTGTAATTATTATCTTTTTCTTCTTTGTTGCAAATATTTTTTTTTATTTAGCTTTAATTTTTATATATCTCTTAATTTATCTATCTATTTTTTTTATTGGATTTTTTTTAGGGATTTTTGAAGATATATAAAAAATTTTTCAATTTATTTTTTTTTTTTATTTGTTTTGTTTATTTTTTTTGTTTACTCTCTTTTTTTATCATCCTTTCGAATATCTATGTACAACATTTCAACTGTGATGTTTTTCCCCTTATGTGTATTTTATCATTTTACCTTACGTATGCTATATTACTAAGAGTATTTTTAAGATGTAAATCAAAACTTTTCAGTTGCTGAGAGATTTTAAATAATTTGTCGTGAAATGATTTATTTTTCGTCTGTGGGTCGGGAAATGATAGATTCTTTCCTCGTCATTCTGTTTTTCTTCATAGTCCTAACCGCTTACTAGCTGTTTATATTATTTTTATACTGCGCCCCGGGTTTATATTCCCTCTAACAAAGGTAATTTTTAAATCTACGCTGTTTGTATCGATTTCATAATATTTGACAACGACCCCATGCTCACGAAGTTCTCCATCTTATCTTGTGATTCTCTCCTGCAGTTACTAAAAAAAGGCGTTTTTCGCCGTTTGGTGTCCTATCCAGAGGATATTCTGGTCATGACTGTTTTGTTACATCTTTACTTATTCTATTTCTTATTTATTTATAGACAACTCGTACTGATTTAGCATTTCTATACTGTATTATATTTTATTCATAACTTCTCATTTGTATTAGTTACTATTATATTATTACTGTAGGCCCTATCTTGTTTTCACTACTCTTCTCTGTCACATTTCAACTATCATTTTGAACCTCCAAAAATATATTTTATTCTATGACCGATAAATGAGGTGTTGCTCTGATATTGGGGGCACTAGATAATAGATATAAAGTAGATATTTTAAAAATATCTGATAGAGAAGTTTTTATAGGTTTCCACTATAAAAAGATTACTGGATATTTAATATTATATATTCCATTTCTATTTGCTCTCATTCCTAGCTACTACTGGTCAAATACTTTAGATATTTTCTCCATAACTACTTCTTCTTGACCTTATACCTTTATTCAGATATATACTTTACACCGCAAGCATTTAAACTATATCCTATCCACGGTAATATTTTTCGCTTAGATAGTATTCTAACATAGTATTTTCATATAAAATACATAAATTATTTGACAAAGCCACCGTAAAAGGTACAAGAACGATATATTATATCCCTATAAACGAACCCTACCCTAAATTATGTACCATAAAATTACCCCTCCTTAGTAATATATTTCCACGTTTATAGTAATTTACATATATGTATATATATATTGGTATATATTTGATTAAATTAATTAATAAAAAATTTTATAGTCTCCTGGGAAAAGAAATTATAATTATATTAATATATATCAGTTTTCATATTTATAATTTAATATATTATTTTATTTTATATATATATTACTTAATATTTATTTTATATATATTAAATATTATTATATTAAATTATCAATTATTATATATATAAATTATAATAGTATTTATTATTATATGATACTAATTTTTATGTCATTAAATAGAAGTTTAATATCAGAAAATATTTTTCTTTATAAATATATATTAATGAAGAGTAAAGAGAGATGAGACATATTTGTTAGTGATGGAGATGATGCTGACGAGAGAGAGAGGATGGCCAGCAAATTACTTTTCGAGGGGGGAATACCGAAGTATAAAGGATAAAGGACGAGAAACCTTATTGGAAGATAGATGGGCATTATTGAAGTAGAGTGTAGTGAGTATCGACATGGGATGAAGAAGATGGTAGTGAAGAGAGAGGGTAACAATATTATAAAAAAAACGTGGTTAATCCAGCTATCACGTGTTAATGCGATTTTAATCTTTAGACGTGTTTGGACATATTTATTGTTTACATTGATATAAATTATTTTTATTTGTAATTTTTTTTGAAATCTTATATGTTTTTTTTTTATATTTTTCTTTGTCTATAGCCATTTCATTTGATATTTTCACTATTGTGTTATATTTACGAAATATCAATTGATTAGTTTCCATTTGGCGAAATTCTTCTTCCTTCGAATTGTGTAGAGCTCATCTCGAGGATGCATGAGAGTCAGTGTATACGTCTTTTTATCTCTTTTTTTTTTTTCTTATATTTATCTCTCGTAACTTATTTTTTATTTCGTACTAATTCTTTCAATATTGAACCACTTCTAATCTACTTATTTATTATTATTTTTTTGTTTTTATAATTTTTTATTGCGCAATTTAGTGTATTTCGAAAATGTCAACTTTTTCTTTTTCACCGCTGTAAATATATTAAAAATTGAGATGTGACCAACCTACTATATTATATTATATATAATTATATTATAATTAATATATATATAATATTAATATATATATATATTATTATATATATATATTATATATATATTATATATATATATTAATTAAATATATATATATAATGCGCCATTTGAAGTGTGTTATGTCATTAGGTTATTATGTGTGCTAATTATAATCAAATTGTTCAACTATAAACTTTGCTTCAGTCATCTCAGTCTCTTTTTGTTAATAAATTGGTAAACAAATAAATGTGAATTAAATTACATGTTAGGTTTATGTCATTCGTTTAATCTATTAAATTATACGCTCAGATAAAATTAATGCAGTCATCCTATTCTCATTAAGTTTTACTCAGATGTCACTCGCCATACGCCTTGTAATTTATCATTATATATATTAAATAATATATTATATTATTACTTTATATATAATAATTATATATAATATTATATATATTATATATATAATATATATATATTTATATTTCTATATATGATATATAATATAATATTATTATATTATTTATATTATCATATATAATTATATATATTATAGATAATAATTTATTATATATTTAATATATTATATAATATTAATTATATATTTATAATAATATAGGGAAAGAGAGTATGATCGAGACCTGAACATAGAAGTGATAGAAATGATAAGAAAGTATCGAGAATGAGATGAGGGAAGAGATAAAGGTAGAGAGAAGAAGAGATATTCAATAACACTCAGCGATTATAAAAATAATCCGATAAAATTCCGCCATAGTACAAATTAATAAATTTATAAGGTTTAAAATGTTTTGAAAATATAAATACATATAATTTATTATTAGAACCATAGTTTTATAAATTATATTAACCCTTTATATTTTCTTCTTGAAGAAAATTAAACTATTTATAATAACAATGAAATTATTTATAAAATTTGTGAGTTCTGTTGACAGAGAACTATTGATTTATGATGACAAATATCTTCTGTATCGGTGTGAACCATTCATGTCAATAACTAAAGTAATACATATAAATTTTTTAAAATATATACTCTTGTTTTTTTCAGACTACACCTTGATATTCGGCTCCGTTGATAACAGTCTTGAGCCGGGTTATAACCGCTATACCGGACTACAACATCTAGAGCAATTAATCGTCGTTAAGCCTATACTGACACTGAATACTATACTTATAGTCGCTACACTTACACTTAAGCTAAGTCTCTCCTAACACTATACCTAAATTTCTAGAATGCTCGATACCATCGTATAGCTAATGCTTTTTCCTTAAAATATCTCAACTCAAAATGCCCTCATCAATAGCTCATGTCGACTCTATTCTCCTGCCTGACACCCTAGCCATTTATGACTTTTCCACCGACCTCCGCCACTATAGGAAATCTCAGAATGCTAAACTGTTCTCTTGCCTTCTATGAGATAGTTAAATTTACTATGTACTAGAGCTATTCATATGTAAACATAAGTACGTTTTTAATGTCTTCCCGAGAAGAGTTTTTTGTTCCCTATGTTGAAGGCCACGTGGGATTTGTACGGTTCAGTATTTTTCTAAACATCTACACAACCATAACCCACAACACACCACCAATCACGTGTTTTTATAAGCTGCCCTGTTTGAATTTTCAAGAAGACGCCGGAATTACAATAGGATTCATCACAGGTTCCAAGTTTACAACGGACAGCACACCCACAAACCTCGTTATTTAGACACTATCAAAAACATTTTCATCTTTAAAAGCTTTATTTTAAATTTTGCTCAATCATCACTAAAATCTTTTTATTATTTAACTATCTCAACGTAGTTATTACAAGAATCTAATAAGAACACAACTCCAGTACTACTACGATGTTAAGAGCTTAATTCACTCAGGATATGAAACAACCGCTACCTAGTGTGCGTGCTGCGCTT
>JABUQX010137746.1:0-22101 GCA_015478945.1 Trachelipus rathkii | reverse complement strand
AACTCATTAAGAAATTCGAGAGAGAGAGAAAAGAAGATGGCGATCGAGAAGAGGAGGAGGAGGGCGGGGGAGAGTATCCGACGCGGCTAGGATCCGGGATATTTCATTTCGTTAAAATGTTGACCCTGAAAGAGTATTTTTCGCACCCTAAAAACCTGTTCGAATTCATTTCGACCGTAACGAAAGAGAAGTATAACTTTTGTCATTGTTTGGAGGAAAATCCTCGCGTACGAAATAGAATTGGATGCCCTTTCTTGTTTAATCTGTAACTCCTGTAATACGGTCACGTGTCTCAAATGTTTTTATTCGCATTACTCAGTAGGCGGTGAAGGCAGCGTAATCGAAAGAGAAGAAGAAAGAGAATCGCCTCAGGGCCCCCAGTCATCCTCGTCGACTTCGAGCCCACGCCCTCTCGCACTGCGTCGCCGCTACCGGTGCTGCAACGATGTCCGAATGCTCACCATAGACGGTTATTTTAATAAACTCCGGGAAGGATGCGTCGAAAAAATTAACAGTTTCTATCCATTATTTTTTGCCGCCTTCAAGTCCATTATTTTAACGAATTACCAGGATACATCGGTTTTCAAAAATCTAATCGTGAAAGAGGTGACGGATAAGCGCTTCGATTATCAGGTTCAGGTTTGCGTCAAGGGAGGAGAAACCGAGTGCTTGTCGTTTTCTTCGGAAACCGATGGTTTGGTGAACGACGCCTGGAAGGGAAATAAGGGCGCCTATAGGATCAAAGACGGCGTCGAGGAATTTTGTCATTGCCGCGAGCTTTCGTTTTTGTTCAAAACGCGATCGCGACGATGCCTAACCGAGCTATCTCGATTTTCGGTCATCGGTAATTACGTCTTGTTCTTTATCGATTACAGCGTCCCCCTGGTGGACGAGCTCGTTGACGTCGAGGCCGATTTGGCAGATGGTTTTAGCTGTTTAGAAAAAGGCGGCGGTAGCGGCGGTCTAGCGCGAAAAAATCTCGCAAGGAAAAAAAAAAAAACCGCCGACTCGGTCGATTCCACGAACGTTCTAAACTCGTTGCTTCGAATGACCAAATCGGCGATGAGGAAAAGGTCCGCGGCCGAAGGAGGGGAGGTGGAGTTCAGACCGCTTGGAAGTTCTCCTTCGACCTATAAGGAGAAATTAGACGAGCAACGAAAACATTTCCGTAAAGAGAACGTTCTTTTAAGAACCCGCGACGATGGTGGCGGTGACGGTTCAACCGGAGGAAGAGACGTCGACGATAAGATATTCATTCACGTAAATTGTTCGCTAGAAGTTGATTTTTACGGTTACGAAAATTTCGTTTCGGATCTTAGCACTTTCACTCCCAATCCCCTAGAGCGCTTTTGCTTTTTAAATAGCGACGGAGAAACCGTAGCAGAAAATCGGCAGTTTTTTTATTTTTCGGACAAAAACGAGTATAGGCTTCTGATTCCGCCGATTCTAATAAATAAGTCGCGTAATCACGTTCTCGTCCTAAAAGGTATAAATCATAAATTTAATTTCTGCGAATTTCGACGCGGGGGGAACGGCGGCGATGGCGACGGCAAAGGTCATGATCGTCGTCGTCGGCGGTGGCAGCAGCAGCATTACCATTACTTCGGATCGGAAATTACAAAATTCCTCTTAAACGAAATCGAACGCGTGAAATTTATAAACTCGAATTTAACCAAAAAGCTCACGAGAGAAAATTGTTCTTATTTAAACAAATTATTGGAGCAATTTACGGATATCAGTAAGGACGGCGATGGTGACGATAAATCGTACGAACGAAAATATCGCAAAAGAATGGTTGACGGTAAGGAGACGAATAATGGAGACGCCGTAGAGACGGGTTCGGAGTTCGAAAGCGGAGACGGAGTAGCAAAATCCGGATCGGAGACCGCTATGGATTTCGATGATGGATTCCACTTCAACGTCGTCGATGACGATGACGCTTTCGACGAAAACGGTAAAGAGACGCAGTTATCCGTCGCCGGATCGGACTTGATTTACCAAAATTTGTTCCATCATTAACTCTGTCCGTCCATTTTTTGTTCTTCTTAGAGTAAAAAAATATAATAAATAAATAAAGTTAATAATATTGGCGTAATTATTAATTACCCTTTTTATCCGAGACTGTTTCTCGATGGCCGAAGAGGAATTAGGCCCCCGCCTAATTTCGAAAGCTATACTCTTCAAAAACAAAAAATACGTTGAAGACGAACCTTCGAACGTTTTCTATTCGCTCGTCGAACCCGGGAAATTATATCCTATTTCCGATTTTTGCTTCATATCGACCGGGTGGTTCGAAGGTTCTGGTTCGGTGTTTATATCGGACGTCGAAAGGTTCGGCACCTTCTACGCGTTTCTTTCGAAAAACAACTTCAAATGCGACGTTAAAAAGTTTTTAAACTCTCATTTAACCGATTCGGTCGCCCAAAAGGTGTCGTTTATCGGCGGCCCGAGCGATGTTAGAAACACCTACGGTTCCGGAGTGGCGTGGGAGTCATTGAAGTTACCACCCGCGCCTCGGGGTAATCCGGTCCTTCGCTTTAACGAAATGAGCGACCGAGACAAAGATTTCGTAATCAAGCTATGCTGGTCGGTTGCTATTTTCTCGCTGTACTATTATAGCTACCAAAAAATCGACGCGGTGGTGATTCTGAACCCGTTTTCCTGCTTCAAAGTAACCGTCGGGGTCGGTCTCGAAAAATTCGCGTTTTACGACCCATTTCAGATCTGCTTGAAAGATATTAAAGATTTGTCCTCATTCTCTACCGCCGCCGCCGGCCGAGCCGTGAGAAAAGAGTTTTTAATTTATTCTTACATGACTAAACAATTTCGGGTCTCGAATCTCTTATTCAGCTTTTCATTTCTTCGAGAATATTTGCGTGAAAAAGAAAATGGGGGCATCGAGGGTGGAATATTCGAAACGTTTGAAAATGTTTCGAAGAGGTATTTCGAAGAAAATATGTTTCTGGAGGGCGAACCCGGAATCGAAGTTGAGGACTTCGTCTGCCGAGAGTTTTTAGAAGAGAAAAAGGCGCCTTTCAGGAATAGTTCGATCGAGTTTTTCGACTGTACTACCACCCGGAATAGTAAGCGACGACTAAATCAGGAGGGGAAAGAAAGGACGGAGGATTTTCCTAGTCGATCGCGAGACTTATTTTTCCCGGCCGGTCGTTGCCACTCTTTTCGTAGCATTCGCCTACTCTACGACCCCGGAACGAGGATTAATTATAACACTTTTAAAAAATTTAGAGAATACGAGATCATTTACGAAATGACGAGGCATAGAGTCGCCGATGAGAAGAACAACGCGAAAATCTTTTGGCATAACGAGTTACAACGCGCATTTAAGTCTCCCTCTATCGACGATTGCGCGAGAAGCGGCAGCGATTCCGGAGATTGTCGTAATTGCCGAGTTTCGTTGCTAGGCAAGGGTTCAATTTTGTGCATGTACGACAACGACAAAAGTTCGCCTGCATTCGCGTCGATATCATCACCGCAACCGCCACCGCCACCGCCACCTGTTCTTGAAATGAGCGTAGTCTCGAGCAACGCCAGTAGTAGTAGTAATAGTAGTAGCAATAATAACATAAACGTTTTGTTTAGTAAACTCGTGCCGTCCGATAAAATTCACCTCGTCGATTTCGCACGCGGTATGAAGATTATTGAAGGGAAAAGGGAAAAATCTAAACCGCGTAAAAATATCGACGACCGCGAAAACGCTCTGACGTATCGACGCGAAGCGGGTGGAAATTACGTTATTTCGACCTCGCTACCGTCTCATTCTCACCGCCACTCCGCTACGGTCGTAATCGAAAAGGTGTTTATGAAAGGAAGAATTTTCGACGATAACAACACGACGACAAAAGCTTTATCATATTTCGAGCGCGAAAAAACGACGACGCCCTCGAATAACGCGTTTTCTTACTACGACATCGAAGCTTCGGACGCGGACGAAGGGAACCGAATGTTTCGAAATCGCGTTATCGAATTGAGGTACCGATTTTCCCCTCGTTTCTTCCTTTTGTCTCCTCATTTCAGCATAAAAATTTACCGAATCCGCGAAGCGATTGAATCTTCTTTCGATACTTTTAACCGAAAATTTAGCCTTCGCGAGGGTGTAGAAATCCCCCAGGAAGACAGAAACTATTTCCTCGAAAATCTCGGGAACATGCTATTTCGTTCATTCGCGCTTAAAAATTACATCGAAAATAAGATTATCTCCTTTCGAATGCCCAACGGCAGCCCCATTCAATTCAACGTCGAAGAATTGAGCGATGAAAGTAAATATTTTACAGATTTAACGACCCCGCCGCAAACGGCGACTCAATCGACGGGTGGCGAAAACGGCATTCGGTGAAGGGCGGATCGGATGGTAGATCGGTTTTCGAGTTCACTTCCAATCGAGTCAAGAGTTTAGGTAAAGAGACAAATAATGAAAGAATCGTTTATTATAAAATAATTGCCCATATTTTCGACATTTCGTGTTTTTAATTAATAAATAAATCGGAAGTAATTTTTTTTAAAAAACCCATTTTAATAAATGAAATAAAGATTAAAAGTATTAATAGAAACCACTCACCAAAAAGCGAATAATTTCAGCTCGCATCGTCTTATTCACTACGACTAAAAGGATGGGATTAATAATTCGCTTCTTAGCGCTCGCGTTTTCTCTATCGAGTTGCCAGGCAGGTCGATACCGCGAAGAGGAGAGAAAATGCGTCCCTTTGAACGACTCGGGTTATTATTATCACAACGACAAGCGCGAATTAGAATTTAGTTTCCAAATAACGGATCTATGCGGTGGCCCGAAAATCGTACCGCACTCAGTCTTAAAAAATGAAAGCTGTTTGTCCGAAGATCGCATTCCCAAAAATATCCTCGAAAAGCGGTCCGAGATATTCCCTTTAAGCGTACCGTTTAAAAAGCACCTCGCTTATAATTTTCCCGTAAAATATCTCATCGATTTAAGAAAAAATATCTTGCACGTCGTATTCGAGTTTCTTTCCGATCCGCTAGATGCTTTACAGTTGTTCAGTTTTGAAAAGGACAGAAATATTATTTCTCAACAGCTCGTCGATCTAAAAATCATGCGCGAGTATATATACGATTCAAAAAAAAGCGAATATTGTGGATTTTATATAATCGGAAATTGTACGGAGTTTTGTTTTGACGTTCCAACGCTAATGAAAAGTCACCCTGATGAAGGGCGCTACGTGGCTGGCTGGAGCAGCAGCGGTAGCGAAGACCGCGATAGCTTCATCGGGACGTTGCCGGAGAAAAAAGAGAATAAGCCCACTAAGGAGCTGGAGAAAGACCGAAGCGAACCCGATACACCGAGTTCCGACGGCGAACCCCTTAGCTTCGCGAACCCCGTCGTCGCGATTGCTAGGAATATCGGTTCTTCGCTGAAGAATAACGAGCAGCGCCATCTAATCGCCGCGACGTCGCGGAATGAAGGCGGGAGCAAACCCAATAACACGAGCGAAGACGACGAACAAGATCGCATTAGTTTTCCGTTTCCAGCGACTGATAGAATAATAATCGAATCAACGCAAAACCAGAACCAAAATGATCTCACCATCACGAGGCGGGAAAAGGACGAAAAAATGCCGAGAAATACGTTCTCCGTTTTATCGGAGGCGACACACGTCGCCGAAATGGAAAATCATCCAACGTTCAATAAACTGACAATCGATAACTCGTTATCAGATCAAAGCGACGTTAAATCGATTATTATAATAGTTTCAGTCGCGATTGCGTTACTTTTAGCAATTCCGGGGCTGACCTGGTTTGTATGGAAAAGGAGAGGGTGCGGCGATTTTAATTTCCGGTTTGTAACCGATGTATCACGAACTAGTTAATCAGCTTTTTGAATGATGTTAACATCCAAAAAAACAGAGGTTTAAAACGAGCGAAGCGAGCCCAATGCAAGGGCTTGCCCAGGCTCAGCCAACAAAATTGATCATTCAACAGGATCAAAAGTGGCGTAGTTACGTTCCTTATATTATTTTAAAAATATTTTATCTTTTTATATTTTATTGTCGAAATAATGCAATAAATTCAAATCATTTTTATAGAAAAAATAATTTATTTTTGAAATTCGTGCAACATTTAACATCGGAATAAAAAAAATATTGAAAATTGTATTTAAAATATCGTTCATTAAATTGAAATATTAATAAATTTTTTTAAACTATAAAAATAATGATATCCACCGGAAAAATCCTAGCTCAGGCGTTTCTTCATTATCCCACGGGCGAAAGATGGGATTCAAAACATTCTTTCTGGTGACGTTCGCGTTCGTTTTTTCGAACGCCGACGCAACGAGCTTCGGGGATATCGCGATCTACGGAACGGAGAGGCGATGCGTCCGGTTACAAAATGAGAAAGAATCCTTTTATTATTTCAACACTCTGAGAGGAACAGAATTAATGTTTCTTAAAACAGATCCTTGCGAGTCTTTCGGTAGTTTGAAATTTATACAGCATTCGGTCCTAATAAACGAAAGCTGTGGGTCCCGGGAAGGGATTCCACCCGATATCCGTGAAGAAACCTTGGTTGAGGAGATGGACTTTAAACCATCTAAAAATTATGCTAATAAGCCCAACATCACTTTAGATTATCGTCTCATGAGATATTCTTACACCCTAAATGTTATATTTGAATATTTTGCAGCTAGGATAGATTCGTTGATGTCGTTCGTTTTCGAGCCGGATAAAAATATTATCCGCCCATCGAGCTACAAGGACAAACACCAACGCGTGTATCCGTATCGTTGGAATGAAACGAATTACTGCGGCTTTTATATAAAGGGGAAGTGCTCGACCATTTGTTTCAACATTTCGGTGCTACTACCCGAAGAAAGCGGCAAGGACGGCGGCATCAGCGACGAGGTTTTCGCTATTTCTACGACGTTAAAGTCTTCCCCGATTAGCGACGACGTTGAAAGTAAGAATTTCGACGTTGTCAGCGACAACGACAACGACGACGACGACGACGTCGACGACGAGGACGACATTAGCCTCACGACCTACAAAAGAATATTTTCATCATCGCCGAAACCGAACAAAAAGGAACCAACGTCTACAGCAGTTAATAAATTTAAATTGAAAGACCTCTTGATTCCGCTTAAAAGAAACTACGTTAGATTGAATACGTTAATCTTGGTCGCGATCGGAAGTTTGTTATTGATTTTGGGGTTGTGCTGGTTAATATGGACGATAGCGAAAAGGAAAGGAACGACCGGTTGGATTCATGTCAATTTGCTCAACTTTCCTTGATACTAGCTTATATATATATATATATATTATTTATATAATATATATATATAATATATTATATTATATATATATATATAATTATATATTTATATATATATATATATATATTATATTATAATATAGTATATATCTTGGTTTCGTAATTGTGATAATAAAATAGTTATTCAAGGTTTGTTATAAATGATAACGATTACGATTGCGAATAAATAATATTTATGGTATTCTATATCAATATCCTCCATAGGATAAGAAATTAGTAATAAAAATAAAAATGAAATAGATAACTAAGCGAAAGTGTATGAGGACTAATCGCTCATCGTTTATCGATTTTTGATTTTGATTAGTAGCAGAAAAACAATAGTAAATAAAAAAGGGTATTAATAATTAAGTACTCGTTCAAATTTCCTTTATTTCTTGCTTGCATTAATTAAAAAAATTATGAAATTTTATAATTATTATTATATAAAATAAATAATTTGTTTTCAGATTTTCTATGACGAGGGGGTTACGTTTAAATATAAACACACGCCCAGCGCTTAAATTCAAACTCAATAAAGATAGTTACAAATATGCGCCTCGAAACTTTGGTCTTCGCGATCGTGTTTTACCTAATCGCAGCAGCAGCAGCACATCAACGCTAAAGCCCATGGCGATATAGCTAATCATACCATTTTTATCACGAAGAGATACTGCGTTGATTTTTCAAATGAGACCGATTCTTATTATTATGTTAACGACATATTCAGAAAAACCTATGACTTTTTCGAAATAGATTCGTGCGAGTCCTTCGGCGGCTTTAAAATTATACCATACAATGTCAAATTTAAAGAAATCTGCGAGGGTGATGCATTTATTCAGGATAACGATATCCTAAAAACCATTCCGCAAGAAACTACTCCTTACGAACTGCCGATGAGCGAAACCGGTTTTCGTATGCCCGTTGTTATTTTAGAATATTATCTCCAAATAATTCATAACACCCGATATACGGTATTTGAATATTATTCCAATGTGAAGGTGGAAAGAACACCGAGGGCTTTAAATTTTCAAGAGGGCCTCAGGAACCTTACCCTCCGAACCAGATACGACGAAAATAGAACGAAAAAATTCCCTCATACATCCGAATTATTAAAATATTGCGGATTTTTTGTAACGGGAAAATGTTCGACTTTTTGCTTCAATTTTACGGCGGTAATATTTATAGGAGGGTCGATAGAATTAAATGGCAGTGAGGAGGCTGTCGCATTTTCAACGCCGCATATTTCCTCACTACGCGACGATTACGACTACGACGAGAGCGACTTAACAGTTCCGGCTATCGGGAGAAGAAACGGCTCCTCGCCAAAAAAGAAGAACAAGAACGAAAAGAATCGCAACGACGAAAAAGAATCTGATGCTACGAGATTGGTTTTAAGCGAGGCTTCTTCTATAGTAAAAAACGAAAATGATCAAACGCCTAAAAAAGTTTACAAAACGAGCTCGGAAGGGTCGTTTATCGTCACTAATGATAGATTTACGCGATTTTTTCTTAATTACGTTTTCGCTATCGTATGCTCCCTTATAATTTTGACGCTGGTCATTATCCTATTTCATATTTTCAAATTGATAGTGAAAAGGATAAGGAGGAATCCTCTAAATTTCGGTTCTCAAACGATTTACCGCGGAGGCTGGCTCGATTGAAATAAATTGTTTCCTCAATCGTTAGCATAATTGGATTAAAATATTGTATTTATTTAGTATTGCAACGATGCGATATAATTTTTTTTATTAAAATAGGATTATTCCGGTATCTTTATAAAGATTAGGTAACCTAGTATTATTGGTTTTTAATTTTATTTTATCTCTTTATAAAAGAACGAATTGAATAAATAAATTAAATAAAGAATTTTTTCGATAACGATTTTTCGTTTTTCCTAGGTACGTTGACACGAAAATAAATTAAAAACAAACGACACAGTAACCTCAACATATAAATCGGGAGGCCGCAAATTAGTGCGGGAGAGGAGGAGGTTAAGTGATGGTGTCTATAGGCGATAAAATTTCAAATGAATTTAACTTTTTAATCAATTTATTATAATATTAATTATAGTATTTTTATTATTCAATAACTCGATATAATTTATTTTCAACCTATAAAACTAGCATCTCATAGAATGAAATTAGTAGAGCACGAACATAGGTCAGAGCAATACAGCGAGAGCTAAGCATACGACGGATATAAATTTTTTATTAACAAGAAAAATTATAAATATGATGATGTACAGAAGAATATCCGATTTCGAATCACGTATTTTTAAGCTCGACGATAATTACCAATTGCTCTTTACTCGTAAAAAAAACGGAAACGATTATTTTACAATCGAACATTTTGAAAAAGATAAAAGAAGCCGTATATACCTAAGCAAGGAATGTCTGATGACGATTTTCAGACACCTGAATAATTCTTATAAGGATCCAGAAAGGGGAGCTCTTAAATTCTTTGTAAGAGAAACCGAAGTGAAGAAAAAAGATAATGGAAATCAAGTTGAATCGATCGTTGTCCCGGATTGTCCTCCAAAAGATAAAAAAAGCGAATGGCGTAAGGGAAATTCTTCGCACGACTGCGTATGGGGGTCGGAAAAGTTTCGTTACGACGACGACGACGACTGGGATGAAAATTATGTCGACCACGGAGATAAGGAAGAAGATTTGGATCGAGAAGAAGAGGAAGAAGCCACCAAATCGAATAAAAAGTTTATAAAACTCCGGTGGGTGAAATATAGAGACACGGAAGGATTCGACGAATTCTCTATTCAAGTTTGTTATTGCTCGGACGGTAAAATGGTGTATAAGCGTAGATTGATTTTTAAAGGGAAAGAAATTATAAAAAAGCTCATAGAACTCAAGCCGACCATCCATAATTACCTGACGGAATACTTGGTGTTTCGAGAGATCATGAATCGATCTCTTAAATGTTTCACTTCATTCTACGTAAACGCGAGAATAACAGACACGGGAAAGGAAGGCGAGCGCTTGCGTATTTCGTCCGTGTCCGAATCAGAGGAGAATGCGAACTTAAGCCATTTCTTGTCAAACGATTACAAAATGAAGGAATTTATGATTCATTTTAAACAGGAAATTAAGGAAATATACGGCAATTCTAATGTAGTGGATGTGAAAGACATAGTTTACGTCCTAAAACGTCACGAATTTCAGCGTGAAGAAATTAAACGATTAGTTTTTGAATCGCTCGAGGACCTGAGAAAAAAACCCTGAACCAACTACCGACCAATTTTTCATAACGCGTCGATAAAGGTTTTTTTTATTTTATTTTGGTTTATCATAAAAACTAACAATATTAGCTATTTTATGTATTAAAATAATAATAGTTAATAGAGATAAAAATTATATTTATCATTTAGAAATATTTTTTTATATAGATTGTAATGATCTTCTATGTTTAAATAAAATTTTTTTTCTTCTTGTCTTTTTTAATTACTTTCTATTCGACAACGCTCATGACATTAAACTCCCGATGACGGGGGGGAAGAATATCGCAACGGAGGTGGACGGGGACGTTTTTTCATATTTCAATACCATATTTCAAAGCAAATACACGAATTTCATCGACGTCTTATCGCGTGCGACGAAAATTAATAATAATATTAAGAGAAAAGAAGATGAAGAGCGTGGATTTTTATTGGAACTACCGTTCGCGTTTCGATTTCATCGCAAATACACCCTTCAGTTCGCGCTCGCCGTTTTTTTTATCGTGAAGCAATGCCAATTTCAAAACGAACCCATTAAATGCGTCAAATCCTCGGAGAATAACATAAGTGTTCGGAAAGATTTACTCAACATATGTTACTCGTACCCGTTTATTTTTGAAAACGTCAACAATACGAAATTGAAGTTCGATGGCGCGTTTCCCCGAACGTACGTGTTGTATTACCGCTGGATCCATTGGATGATGCTTTTGATATCGGTGGTGTATGGCTTATTGGGACAAATCACCAACCACAAACTCTCGCAGGAATTAATTATCAACGCGAGTTCTTTAGTTTCTCTTTATAAAAAGGACGTCAATTGCCGCTGCAGCGAGAAACCCAACACTACTAGTAATAACTCTCGCAAGCTCGGTATAAATAGCAACGATAATTCTAAGATATCTGATTATATGTTAAAACGAACCACCGTATAATGATACATCGTGACTGAACATAGTATTATATAGCATAATCAACACGACGCCTTACAGTCACTAGGCACTCGGGCGCGAGTATAAAGAGCGAAAATCACGTGCTTTTATACTCTATACGACTAATTTCATCTAAATACTAGAGATCAGTAAATATAATGTGTTAAAGCGTTATGGCTAATGAATAAAATTTAAGTTATATCACTATAACTCAGTCATTTATACTTATCTTAGGTTCTACGTACTAGTTATATATTCTTTACGCGGTGATTTAAATATAATCAGTCATTCATTATACAGTTCTAACTTATTAAACATATATTCGTGACGATCCCTATCACGCGTGATTCTACTTTTATTATATACGTGATTAATATTATATTTCACTATATATGTAGAGATTAATTCCCGCTTTTTGATACCATAATTACTATTGGCAGATCAGAAAAATTGCATACGAACTTAAAATGAACCGAAAAGAACAATAACATTTATAATATGGGTGCCTATACTGACCTCAATGGAGTAATATAGAATAAAGGTATTCACTTCTCATTCACTGGGTGGTGGCTGTTCTTCGCACGTTCGCTTATGACGTTACTTTTCTCGTTTAATTCGATATATTTTTATGATTTTAATACAACTGAATTCGAAACGCTATATATTATATATAGTATCAGTTATATTATGGTAGTCGTTAAATGTGACGAACTAAATAATATTATAATACCTCACGCTATAGCATTTATAAGAAACATTGTTTTACGATATTCATTTCGGAGTAACTGTATATATTAATATATATACTATTTATAAACCTAAACTAGTACGTCGAGATCCCTTAGCAATGAAGGTGATTCATAGTCGATGATTTATTTAGTTTTATTTGAATAAGTAAATAGGATAAATGTAAAGGCCGTTAATTGAATGATATATCGAAACGGACGGTATCATTTTTAGTAGTCAGTACTCAGTAAGTTATTTTAAAGTGGAGATAAAACCGCTGTACTTAAAGTTACTGATACGCCTAATTCTGAGTATTTAATCTGATAATAAGCTAAAAATTAACCTATTTTTTACTCGATTATTGAACTAGTTAATTTGGTATTACTTTTATATATAGTAATAAATATGAATTACTACTCTTCGTTACGTATAATTTCGAAAGAATCTTTATAATATTTAACCTTATATTTTTTAAAGATAAATATCTAAAATATGAAAATACTATTTTCCCACTCCACCATCTCTATCGCTACTCCCTTTATAGTGTATTTCCACCTACATACCTTCACCACATTTTTACATCCTTAAACAGTGTTCTGTCTGACCTAGATATTTCAATAGATCAATTGTCTAGCATACGTGAGTGTTAATCTACCGCCTATGAGCGTATTCCCGGAATTTAAGAACTACAAATAAAATTTCATGCAAAGTAAAGTTCCTTCCCTTGCCAAATTAGACACAATCTTATATTTTTACAAGTAGATGTTAAATATACTCCAACAAGGATCTCGATACTTACATTATGTTGAACCGCTCATTTAGACCAGATAGAAAGTCAGGGATGTTTCACTTAATAAGTGTGAAAAAAATTGTTCAATCCATACCGAACTATAAGAAATGTAAATTCCCCCTTTTTAAGATTATAGTATAAAAACACCCTGATATGTAATCTTAAATATGAGCAAAATCATGAAACTCAGTAAATGTCAGGAAGACTAATTATAATCCGTGATTCTTCAATACCAGATTTGTGTCGAATAGAATTTACGAGTGTAATACAGACGTAGTGTATTGCAATAAAGTACCAAATTTATCCCGCTATCCTTTCCTAGATACTGCAGATTCCCAGTAAGATTCACTCTCATTAGAGAAAATATTATAAGAACATAACCCAGAATTTCCCACACCGTTACTTGGTGTCGATGATCCAGCTTCTAAATCCGACCACAGATCGGATCCGTTTTTTCACAATATTCCTAAGGTTATCCCTAGTATGTTTTAAACCACCTTTTTTGTCTACCGTAGAGTGCTAAGAGAAGAAACATGTTGGTACTATGAACGGCCAGACGAATATCCGTCATTAATATTCTACCCTCAGACCACACTTAATTAACCAGCCTCCGCCTGTATGAATATATAAATGATTCATGTAAAATTAATATATAAAATTTTATATAGATGTCACCAAAGAAAAATAATAATAATAAAAGTCTTAAAAAATTAATAATATTACATTTATAGTTCATGATTCGTTATTATAATGAACTATAAATGAAATGATCAATAAATGATCATTCTCATGCAGATACCACCTTAAAACTGAAAACATTATCGTCAGTATATTGAAAAAAAAAAGCCTTTCAATTTCAGCAATGGTGATTTGGTATTCATTGCTGACTAAAGGTAAGCTGCTGATAAAATGAAATATTCAATACTAATCAAACCAAGTATATGACTGATTCAAAAAGGGCTAGAAATAAAATATAAAAGGTCACAAATAACGTAGAAGCCAGAAAGTTATGAGGAAAAACATACATAAGAATAAGAAATAATATACTTTTTCTAATAACACACTAGTGGATTAATATTTATGCAGCAATACTTATGGAACGAAAATCGGATGCTGATCCACTGCTATGGTGAAAAGAAAGAATAAGAAGTGATAAGAAGGTGTTCCGAGCAACCGAGAGGTGAATTTTATAATCTATAACTTGTGATATATAAATACTTACTTATAACAACCTTCATTTTATATTTAGTTAGAAAATAAATTTGGAAATGAAGGTAAAATATTATTTATAACAAATTAAAAGGTATATATACGTCTATAAAGCAATACAGCATATCGTAAAATCAGTACTCGTGTTTTCTTTCATTCTAATAAATTTTAGTTAACTTTGATTATTTAAATGTTAAGGAGAATAATCACTAAATAAGTCAACGTAACTAATTTAACTTTTCCTATTTCACTTGACTGTACTTAACATATAATGTATCGTCAAAAATCTAGTATAACCTATATACTAAGTAATATTCGAATTAATATATTGCGTATACATCGCATCGTGCAATAAAATAAAGAGACTTATTAAAACTTTCCTTTTCAGTTAATTGCTTTAATCAAGCACTTATTTTACTGTAGGCAGAAAAGTTATAGACATTTAATTTATCATATTTACTAGTTAAATATATATATCTATATCATCATTTTTCTTAATAATATCAATAATATAATAATGCTCTTCGATGTGATACCAACACTGTCCTTCGTTATTACCCTATCCCTACCTTCTAAAGGAAAGATTTTTATGTGAAATCCAGATTAGCTGAGGTGTACCTTAGACAAGTAAAGTCATTATTTACAACTAGTTTTGATCTATATTTATTGTCACTCGATCTATTATAATTTACCTACTCACGATTTTGGGCTGATTATAAATAATCTTTAGTTTACTTTATTCCTGAAAATGGCGAAAAAAGTTCTCCATCAGTGCCATTTTTTCTACTAACATTTCGATCGCTCTATCTTTAGAGAAGTTTATGAACTTGTTTTTTCTTCGGCTTCATTAAAAATTTACTACATATATTTAGCGACGAAAACGCTAGACGTCGCTTCATCGTAAGGTGGGTTCGCCTTGGAAGATATAATCGACATACTACTTACTCTTCCCTCCAAACATGTTCTACTAGATTTAAACTATATAGTTCGTCGTACTGATGGGTTCGATCAGTTGCTAAGAATTCGAAGACTTTTATATACAAACGCGGTTCGAGGGTGAGATTGAGTACTTGCCACTTTATGATTTATTTCGAGGAACAGTCCGCTTTACGTACTTTGTCAGGTTCTCTTCCTTTTTGCAACCGTCGTCGCCGAACCGTCTGATGACGCGCTTTCCTCCGTTCCTTCTTCCGCCCAGTTTTTCTTTTCGCCTCCTAGGTTGAACAACATTAATATTCTTGATATCGTATACTGAAGAGTTCGTACTGAATTAAACACCCAGTTGTCTTTTCATTTGCTGGGAGTCGTATTATAATTTTTTGTTAACATTTATATAATAATTAAGATAAGAAATCGGTCATCTTCGAAGGTTATATTTCAGATTACATCTTTGAAGACACTCCGGGCTATACTCACCTCGATTTTAAAAACTTTCAGCACACCTAACGCAAGTACCTTCGTTTATTAACGTAGATAGTTATCTTTAATTCGCTTCTAACGTTATATTCGAAAGCGCGAATATTTTTATATAATTTTCGATGAATGAGATACTACAAGGGATAAATTGAGCAACTTGTGTATTTGTATTCTCATAATACTTATCCGGGTATATATAGGTTTGCATACAATTTAATTGACGTACGCTGGTTGAACGCGTAAATTGACACGAAAACGTTGTATCTCGTGGCCGCGATTTTGTGATAATATACGTTTTCTTGGCATATAGATCCATCGTTGAGTTATGTGCTCTTAGCGGGATATTTTATTTAAAATGATTAGTTTTTAGATACTAAGCGCTTGTCGGTGTAGTAGAGTAGTATGATCAAAGCGATCAGGTTGATGTGAGGATAGTAGGGACGATGTTTGCGAAAAAAATATAATTTGCTTCAGTCGCATGCTCATTATATATAAGTAGTATATTGATAAATTTCATCGGTTCGAAGTTATTTATCTAACTACGTTGCGTCTTATGTTATCGCTATATCGTTATTAGATCACCCTTTAGATTAATAACATCCATTATTAATATTTTTAAATTCTAATGATTTAATATTATTTTAAAAAAATTCTCGTAAAAAATAATTTACAATATATTTTCTTTCGGAAAAGCAGAAAACGTGGGTTACGATTATTAAAAATAATAATGACAGACGTCTTGTCTATATTTACATATGTCAAAAACAGTGAAGATTATTTATAAAATATTGGAGTTATCCACATAAATCGATATGATATAAAAATAGGATATATACATATGCGTTATAGTAAAGAATATGGACTATTTATAAATAATCACTACGGTAGATATATTAAAATGCCCTGATGCCATAAGAATCAGATATCCTCGTGCGAGCTATCGATACCTCGCAATGATGTCACAGATAAATATAATAGTTATTATTTGGACAGATCAAACTTTTTAAGAACCCTATGAACAGTAACCACAACAGTAATCCGGATATTCTAACCGAGTTCTGCATTATTCTTCTATAAACAACTGTATAGATCCGCACGAGCACCGTTTTTAATACAATTTTTTGATTCATTTCTTTTTTGTGGTATTACTATTTACTCATTATTATATTCGTAATTATTCCTTAATTCAACTTAAGAAGAAAGGAAGGCAAGAATAAGCTTCAATTTATTTGAGTATATTACTTAATCGACTTTTTAAAACAAGTATTTTATCATGGAGCACAGTCCCACAAAAAAAAGTAACGACGTATATAAATGAATCGCATGCACAGCTCAGTTACTCGGCAAAATCCGAATAGTCGCTCATTATGAGCGGTCAGCAACAGCTAAGCAATACCATATATATAGATTATTGATACAATCTCACCCTAGCAACGTCGAGACAGAAAAAAAACCTTCTCCGATTTTTTGGAAATATGTGACGTGACCCTAAAGAATTTTATTTAAAGGGAGTTTATGGCACGTAATTGTGAGTTGAGCTATTAATGGATGAGATACTACTTAGAAATAAAAACAATTACATTAGCAGTACAATCATCCGTCACTCTCAATAAGACTCAAAATTTGGATGTTAATAAATCAGTGAACGAATTCCAGAGGCGTAATAAATACGTCCGACGTCATTTTTATGTGAATATAGAATTAGCCGATCGAGGTATAGTAGTTTTTATAAAAGATTTCAGCGCTACACTTGTACTACACGGTCATCAGCATTCATCTAAAAACCGTACTAATGCAGATATTAATAGGATGTTAGTTTATTCGGACTCAGATCTCTAGATGACTCATGAATCTGTCTTCTATTATTATAAGGGACGTAGCGACCCAATCGTAATTCTAAGACGCGAAAGATTCTTTCCTTTTAGGCCGTTTGACCCCGTAGGGTGTTCTTAATTTTTAACAGAAGAGGTATGTTAATCGTAAGATTTACTAATATAAGATATTTTTACCCATGCAATTGTGATACCGAAGTGCCGAAGGAATACCAACTAAATGAAATATTTGTTAAATCGACTGATATAGAATATACTGTTGAAATTTATTGTCCTTGGGTTGAATGGAAGGTTTTTATAAGCCGTTGCCCTGCCTTTCTATATGTTTGTATAGATCAAAATGATAAAATAATATTAGTTATTATCTTTTAATTATATTTTTTTAATATTATTTTATATAATATATATATAATATAGATTATATTATATATATTATATAAGTATATTAATTATTTTAATATATAATAATATATATATTATTAATTTATATATATATGGACATGTAGGCCTAAATGGCTCCATTACTAATTCTATAATTTTTATATATATTATTAATATACATAATCGATGTGATGAATTCTAATAAACAGGTTATAAAATAATGATAGTGAAAAAATGCTTATAATTAAATACTGAATCATTTGTTTATTAATAAATGCAGCTTCATATTTTTCTAATAAATAATATTAAAATAAAAAAAATAAATAAAATTCAAATTCTTGTTTTAAATATATATAAACTCATTACTAACCTAACCTATGCTTATGTATAGTTAAAATCTAATCCTTAAACTAACTAAACTCTAATACCTTTACTTAACTTACATATATATGTTAATTTTATTTGATAATTTATATTATTTGCACAGCAATTAGTAAAAATAATAAAAATAATAGTAAAAAAAAAACGCTCATAATAATCTTGTTCTTTTCAAGTATCTTTATCATAATGTTAGATTTTTAAAAAAAAATTTGGTCTAATTTCAATCCTACCTTATGAGACGATGTAGATAATCGTAACTTATTTGGAGTCCAGTGAGATAGTTTAATTTATGCGGTCATATAAAATAATAAATTAGCCTCCTTATCTCATAATACTAATTTATTCATCTACCGAAGTTCAACGTAGTATTGTATTTTATTATTTATAATTCGCTTGTTACGAAAAAAGAGTAGTTACAAATTTTTTAAAATGTGTGATGAACTCGATCGAGGAAAAGGCGACGACAGACGACGCGAGCAAACCGCTCTATAAGAACGAAAATAAACCCGCCGATATTCGACAAGGGTTTAAGGAGGTGATTGAAGCCTACGAAGTGCTCAATGACGCCAACATAAAATATATTATTATTGAAATCATAAATATTTTAAAAAACAATATTAATCAGCTAACTATATAGTACTTAATCATTTTTTGATAAGCTTAGAGGAATATTCTATCATACTATATATAACGTAAGTCGCCTAGTTATATTAGCCTGAGATTATTATGATGTAGATTATAATAGAAGTATTTACTATTATTCAGTACTTATGATTACATTAGTATTAAATAGATGAAGGAGCAGTATTGAGAGTTAAAAAAATAATATAAACATTACGAGTAATAAGATTAGGAATATGGAATGAGATGAGTATTAGTATCATGAGAGATGAGATATAGAAGAAAAAAATAAGTATGTTATATGAAAACTCCGAGTTTTTATTAAAATCGTATACAGCGAGGATTACATATAATTTGAGAGTATTTAATTGAATGATCGTAGGGAGGAAGAAAGAAGACAATATTATAAGTGCACCTGAAAAAAAAAGCAACAAGAGATCGTTGACAAACGTAATACCAGTGAAGCGATATACTGTGTGTGAGCATGACCGCTCAAAATCACTCTCGGTTTCGTGCTCCCCGTCTGTATGTACTCGATTATTATCTTGGAACAAGAAGTTTCAATTGGTTGTTTTGCTTCTCGTCAGCTGATGTTTAAGTTATATGCATAATATCTTAGAGAGATTCTTGCTAATATTTTATGTATAATTATCGACAAGACTTTTTGTTTTCTGTTGTATTATCTCGCGTATGAACTTCGCCCGGAAAGATTCTTTAGGTAAGTAAAGTGCGTAATCTCAAATCCAGTGTGACTCACCCGTTGCTGCTTGAGGGGTGCTATGATGTTTCGAGCCACTCGCTTCTCTGTTTTTTTTCTTTCGCTCCGATCTATTTATTCTCTCGGTATTGTCCTCGTGTGGTATGGGATTACAAAATAAAAAATTTCGCAAAGTTTGCAGTTGCTCTGCAAACCGAGATCATAGTGTTGGATATTTTAGAGGCGTGCGGGTCACTATATCATTACAATATCTCGTTGGATTTCAGCCTCGAATGTTGTTTCTCATCTTGTTCATTAAATCGTGAGTGATGCGTGGTGTGTGTATATTACTGCGTTATTTTACTTAATTAAGAATGTCTCAATACGATGATATCACTTCTCTCGACGTTATATTAAGTTAATTCTCGTGTCATAGTTGGTCTTATAGAAATTAGTAAAGATACTGTATACAAATATAAATGAACCTCAATAGATATGACACCTTAGGTTTAGTCAGCATATTATGTTAGTTTAAGGAATAAGGGATTGTTATGATGACGGACCGATGCTCTCTCTATATCTTAATTGCATTGCATTACCATAAGTCTGAAGATTAAAATACCCTACCGGTAAATGAAATAATCCTTTACGTTTTTTAATTATATAGGGGTTGAGCGTTGTGAATGAGAGTGATAGTGGGTGAATGTGAGTAAGTGATGTTGTGGCGATTTTAGCATAATCTCTGATGATATGAGCGGCACACCTATGTGAGTAGTGTGTCGCGTGGAGGAGGATATGTGTGAGCTGTGTGAGGTGAGTGAAGGATTGTAAAGATCCGGGTGTACATTACTACAGTTAGTATTCGCGTCTTCATTTTGTAAATTGTTTAGAAACTCAGAATCTTATTTAAGGATCAGTGTAAATTAATATAGGAGAATAATAATAACATGTGTTTAAGGATTTCTTAGATGAAAGTAATATAAATCTTTAGTCATTCATCGCTGAATTAAAAATAAATAAAATATTTGTGAAGGAGAATAATTAAGTATTCTCAAAAATACTAACTCGGATAAAAAAATAACTTGTCTTGATAGGTAAAAATTTTTATTTTCATCATCTCGATATAGATGCTCAGTAATACTAGTAAACTATATTATCATAGGGTGGTGAAGTTGGTCAAGGTCACCTTAAATTTAATTTCTATAGTTATATATTTAAATATTTTGGTCACTATAACATCTGTTGATCGTGGCACGAAATAATAACGTTACTTTTACTATTGACATATATTAGGGCTCCGAAATTTTTTATTTATCTATGATTCCATTAAGCGTAATTTTTCGAGAAATCAACATTATTACCCCCGATATAGGTCTTGATGTTGTTCAATATATTATATTACTCAATATTAACTATAAATATAGTTTTCCCGCCCTATTACCTAGTAAGTTTCCTTTATCCTCGAAATATATAAATTAATATATATACTCTTAACACAGGATATGTATATCATGGATGACGTCCAGATTCTTAATCTCATGATAATGATTGAATGATACTAGTGAATAAATTAGCATCTTGTTTGAATTGCTGTGGAATGTCTGGTTTGGTCTAAATGCGAGACAAATGAAGTATTTAATAGTATGAGTATACAGAGGAGGAGGTAATGATCAATTAATGATATCCAACTGGATATAATACAAGTGAGTAAGAGATTAATAGAGTAAGAATGTATGTAGTGGTGACATTTTCCTTACTCCGGATTTAGGTCAGATAGAGGAGAGGACAAATAGTTTAATCCAAAATGAATATAAATAATATATTTGCTATGATAAGCATGTAGTGCTTGATAAAGTGAAAAGAATTTTCAACAAATGGAACCACCACTACAACTCAAAAAGGAAGGACAAAAGGTTTTCATGCAATGATTTTTTTAAATAAATTAAGTATAAACATATTGTGCAGAATTGCTGTATGATGATAATGATAATACTTGAATACGTTGAAAATTGTCTGATTGGTGACTTGATTAAATATGTAAGCATACATACGAAAGAGTAAGATATTATGTAACCGATAGTATTAAATGTACAAGGGAACGTGGAATAGGAAAATAAACACGCGTAGTATAGTAGGTAAGTAAGTTGTAGATATTATGCGTAAGCCAATTAATAGTTGCAGTTGTAGTATTAAATAATATACTTTTGCTACATATAAGGTACTCTATCATAAAATGGACCTAATAATACTAGAATTAGGAATAGATGTGAGTGAAGATTTACACTGAGATAAGTCGAGATTTGACCTTTATACGAATAATAACAATCAATGAGTAATAGGTTGGTTAGAGACGTGAAAAGATATATATATTACCCTAATGATCAGTGTCTGTGCTAATTATAGATTACGGACCATCTTTTTGGTTAATATTATAATTATATTATATATAATATTTATATATATATATATATAATTTTATATTATAATTTTATATTATATTGTGGTGATATTTAAAGCTTCTAAAATCAGTGAGATCGATATAGATGTGATATCAGAGAAAGTAGTATAAAGCAGTGTGAAGTAGATTAAAGGAA
>JABUQX010137745.1:22500-27852 GCA_015478945.1 Trachelipus rathkii | reverse complement strand
TAAACGTTCCAGTAAGCCCCGCTGGTAGAAAAGAATGGCCCTATCAAACTGGTCGCCAACAATTCCGAACCGCATACACTCAATGAAACATCTGGTGTGATGGCGGCTTTCAACTATGCATGTTGGGTCTCACTTCAGCCCATATTGTGATTGTTGTGAAGTTCGAAGATCTATGGCGTCTCTGGAAAATATTGCCTCACGCAAGTGAACAATATTTTGCTTATAAATGGTGACGAAAATTGTTCTGCAATTTTCTGTTGCATCTATCGACCAAAGCTACTTTTGCAGGAAAATCTGTTGGTACAAGTTCCTGCACTCGTTGGATGTGATACAGGGACAGGAAGTTGATTTCAATACCCTGAAAAACTGTCGAATGACTTACATGTAGTTTTGCAGCAATCTTTCTGGTACTTGTGTAGGCACTGTCCTCAAGGTTCTTGGAGAACCTGTTCTTCGGCATCTGGAGTTGATACTGTGCGAGGTCTCCCGTTTCCATTAGAAGTTTTTAAAACTTCCTGCTTCTCTAAAACGTTGATGGAGAACGTGCAAACATAGTATGATGCGGCGATGACACGATTAGGGGAGCATTCTTTCATAGAGACGTTGGCTGTAATGAATTTACCGTTCTACGACAGTAAACAAAATTGCATATCCGCACATTTCACTATACAAGGCGAGCCGGCTGCGAGAAGTAAAAACTCCGTCTCTGACAAGAACCGCGGTCATTATTAACCTCAAGATGCATTCCGCAGGGCACACACAATAGGTAATGGAAAGACGCCTACCGAACTGGGTGACAACGCTGTAATTCATTTTGAAAAAATATGAGCAACACTTTGAACACAGAAACTTACGCGACACGACTAGCATATGATAAATGAAGCGAGAAACGGAACTAGTAAATAACAGGTTCGTAACCTTTCCTACGGTGTATTTGTGCTTATTATTAAAGGTTCCCGAGTGGGCTACGGGCAACGGCAAGATTATATCAGATATGTCCCACAGTAAGTTTCATCACCTGTACTTGGAACGAGGCGTTTGCGCGTGAAATGTTATATTGACACATTTTATCTTATATTTATGCAAGGAATATCATACTGATTTTTTTCGCAATATTAACGATACACCCTATATATATATATATATATATATATATATATAGGCAGGATTTCATTTAGGGGTATCTATATATTAATATTATTATATATATATATATATATATATATATATATATATATATATATAAATATATATATACTATATATATATATATATATATATATATGACAGGAGGGTCAGGGGGTTCAACCTCCCGAAATTATTTTAGCGATCAAAATTTTGGATTCCTTAAGTCTCAATAATAATTAATAATTTAATAATAATAATAATTAAAATAATAATAATAATAAGTAATAATAATTAATAATAATAATATAATAATAATAATTAATAAATAATAATAATAATAATATAATAATAATAATTAATAATAATAATAAAATGAAATAATAATAATAATATAATCAATAAATGAGCTTATATTTAGATAAAATGAGGAGACATGTTTGTGGCCCGTAACGATTTCTTAGGTCAGTGGCTGTTTCCTCATACATGTATAAAATTATCTTAGAATCAGGACACTTAAAGGGAAGGTTCCAAGTTTGCAGATTGATAGCAAATTTGGCTACCTCAATAAAGAAATAATGATGGATGTATAAAGATTTAAAAGATAAGGAGGGAGCTTTAATCGTTGATGGGATAAGCAGGTTCATTCCTTCTTCAGCTAAATTTTTCTTTCCTCATTCATTCCTTCTAAAACTAAATCCTTCTTTCCTCATAATCCATGGTTCGATCGTGCTTTATTCTCTGGCCATTCAGGCAAGACAGTGCCTATCGGCGTTGTGGAAAAATTCTCGTTCTCCTATCACTCACGCTAATTTTCATTCAGCTAGAAATCGTGGCAGGGATACTCTCGACGAGCAAAGCGGGCTTTCATCAAAGGGAAGAGTGCCGCCCTAACCTCCTGTGGTTTCTCCTACTGACAATGATTTTCATCTTCTAGCAACTTCTTAAATCTTGCCCTTTCCTCCTCTTAATTCGATCTGATTCATTGTGTTGCTAATTCTCCAACTGAAAAGGCTAATTTCTTCGGCACCTCGCTCAACTATATTCTCTATGTCTCAATACTAGCATTTTCCCTCCCTCAGTGTTGGAAGCTCTCACATGTCCAACCTATTTCGAAAAAAAGGAAGCCGGCTCTGATCCTTCTAAATATCGCCCTGTAGCTCTCACGTTTATTCAGTCCTAAGATCTTTAAAACCCTTCTCAACTCACTTCTATAGATCATTTGGAAACTCACTCCGATCGCCATTACGGCTCTCGTTGCACGAAGTTTACTGGCGATATATACTATCCTATCTAACCGATTTATGGTTTCCCGCTCTTAGGAACGGGGAGACTTGGGTAGTGGCGCTTGACATATCCAAAGCATTTGACCGAGTATGGCACGCGTCACTGCTCTCCAAGCTCCCCTCCTTTGGGTTTCCTCCTTCTCTTTGCTTACTTATATCTAGCTTTCTTTCAAATCGCCCAATATCGGCTGTTGTTGATGGGGCGACTTCTTCTTCTTTTCTGTCAATATTGGTGTTCCCTCAGGGCTCTGTCTTATCTCCTACTTTATTTCCTACTTTTCATTAATGATCTTCTCACCTGCACCTCTTAACTCTATCCACTCGTATTCCGATGACTCGACCCTTCTTCTTTAACTCATATCAATTCTACTCCCACTTTTTCTTCTGGAATTGCCTCTCGTCTTAATCTTTCCGATTTTATTCTCGCTGATGGATAGAAATAACTTTGTGAAATTCAATTCTTTAAAAACCCAACTTTTACAAATCTCCTTCTCCAAAATACCTTCTAACTTTCCTGTCTCTTTCGACGGTTCTGTCGTCTCTCCTGTTGTTTGACAATATAAACATACCGTTGGCCTTAACATTGACAAAAAAATGTCTTGGAAAACCTTTCACATCACAACGGTTGCAAGGGCGGCCTCAAAGAAACTGGAAGTTCTGTTTAGACTGACAGACTTTTTTCCTCTTCTCAGTTGCTCCAGCTATACAGGGTCTCATCCGCCCATGTATGGAGTACTGCTCTCATATCCGGGAGGGGGGGGGGCCCTTGGTTTCACCCGGCTTTTGGACAGGGTCGAGTCAAAGGCCAAAAAAAGGCTTTTTATAAACTTTCTTGCACTTTCCAGTTCACTTAACCCTCTATTCTTTGCGAGGGGTGTTGGTCTATCTCTTTTCTATAAGTACCGCAGCGGCAAGTGCTCGATTGAACTTATCAACTCGCGTACCACACCTTTACGACGCCTTCGTGGCACAATAGGTGCTGTATCTGCGCACTAGTATTTGTTGACATTGGAACTCCCAGGCTAGTTTGCTTGTGCTTCCTTCTTTCCCACCACCTCTGTTTGTGGAATTCTCTTCCAATTTCTGTATTTCCTACTGAATTTAACCTCCCTCACTTAAAGCCTGCGTCTGTGCTTCATATGCGTAATTTTGCGCTAGGAGGGCGAACTTTAGAGTTTCTACACCCCCTTCCTTAAATTAGGGGCTCTGTCCGTGAGTGGTGTTGACAACTGTAAAAAAAATCCTTGAATGGGCAGATATGTGTGGCAAATGAACTGAATCTCCTATCCCCCCATCCAAAACACATTCAGATTATCCCAGAAAATCGTACTCTTTCAACATTACCCTCAGGATCATATTCGCAACCACACAACCTTGACCTTTTCAAACTAAAATTTAACCTTTAGACTTCTAGTACCCACACACACACAAAATCTACCGTAGCTCTCTACCACAACTCACCTCATCAGAATTGCAAATCTCTTATCCCCTCTCATTCCTTTCCACAGGCAACACAAACACATTCACACCACACCACTCATTTCACCCCTTTTCCTTTCATCTTTTTTTCAGTCACAGCGAGCAAATTCAAAATTTGCCCTTTCTAAAATTACCATCCACACCCTCTCTCCACATCTCCTCACATTTATTCTCTCTGACATTCATATACAGATACGATTATAATTTTCGCCGAAGGACTATAAGGGTGCTTACGCGATCACGACCTTCTCCGAGGCATGCATTAGCATTCCTGTCAAAAGATAAGTGGTAGTAGGCAGCCCCAACCTAACTACCACCGTCCTTTAGTCGCCTTCTACGACACGCATGACATACGATGTGGGCAATTTTTTTCTCTCCTACACGTATGGATATAAGGGATAGGGATGTCTTAAGAGTTTGTCTAGAAGAAGGGGGTCGTGGATATAAATATGCTGCTATATGATTATTGTTGTCTGTAGATGAGTTGTGGATATGAACGCATTTTAAAAAAGATAAAGGGCGAACCATTAGCACTGGTAATGTCATACATACCATAAGCAAATATGTGTTAATATTATAATATACTATATAAGTATATATTATATATTATATTATATATATATACTATATATTTATATATATATATATATTATATATATACTTATATATATATATATATGATATATATATATATATTATATATATATGTATAATATATAATATATATTATATTATATATATATATATATAGTATAATATTATATATATATTATATTATTATATAATATAATATATATATATTATATACTAGAGTATATATATATATATATATATATATATATATTATATTATATATAAACTATTATATATATATATATATCATATTATAATATATTATACATATATATATAATATATGATATATATTATATATATATATACTAGTTATTTTAATATATAATATATAATATATATATACTATATATATATATATATATATAATATATATATAATAGTATTGTATTATATATATATATTATATATATATCATATAATATATATATTTCCAGTAGCAATATTTATATATTATTATTTTATATATATATTATTTTATTATTTATTATATTATTATATTATTATTATTTCCATATTGTCATTTTTTTTATTATTATTTATATTGATTTTTTAATATTATTCAAAATTCTTAATATTTGTTCAATTAATCGGCAAAATAATCGCGAAATTGCCTTATGCGATTTTAAAAAAAATATTGCCGATTTTTGCGATGACTATGACGATGCACGGCATTAATCGGTCCATCACTAAATATATATATATACTATATATATATATATATATAATATATATATATATTAAATATATAATATATATAATATATATATATATACTTATATATATATATATATATATAATTATATATATATAGAATATATATATATATA
>JABUQX010137745.1:0-12500 GCA_015478945.1 Trachelipus rathkii | reverse complement strand
GAAGAAGAAGATATAACTCAAATATCACTAATAATATACATATATATAGTATATATATAATATATATATTATATATATATAATATAATATTTATATATATATATATCATATAAATATAATATATATAATATAATAATAATATTATATACCGTAAATCATATATATTATATATTATAATATATTAATATATATAATATATTTACCTTTTTTATTATAAATATCATAGTATATATATATATATCTGAAAATATAATACTACTAATAATTACCGCTATACCTATCCTTAGTACTCATTATAACTACTCATACTATATATATATAAATATACAAAGACGAGAGAAGAGAGAGACGAGAGAGACAGAGCCGGAGAGAGACACGAGAAAGAAGAGAGAACATCCGAAAAAGACGCGAGAAATAGAATAGTAGTAGTTGAAGTCGCAGAATAGAGTTCACGTTAGACGACCGGTAATCAAATTTTTCAGGAACAGCAAAGCTGTATAGAATTAACATGTTTTTGACTGATGAATGAACATAAACAGGAAAAGTGAACCAGGCACCTCACTATTATGCAAACCACAAAACTGTTTGTTAAGATTTTTATCACAATTCACACTTATACCATAACTATTATGATAAATAATATATAATATATAATAATGAAATAATATTATATAATATAATATATATATATAGTGGTATATATATATATAATATTAATATATAAAAATATATAAAGCTCCGGCGATAGCTCAGATGAAGCAAGCAAATAGGTCCAACAATGCGAGAAGACCTAGGTTAGTAACTGTTAGGTATGGAGATAAGATTATTTCTCTATGATTATTTATATATAAAGATATAATTTATATACTATATATATAGCAATATATATGATATATATATAATAATATATATATATATATATATATATATAAATATATATAATATATATATAATAATATAAATAATATAGTATATAATATATAGCTCCCGGTGCTCAGTGAAGAGCAATAGTCCAACAAAGCGAAAGAGACCTAGGTTGTAATCTGGTTGGGATGGAGATGGAAAGAGTATCATCTATTTAGGTTTGGCTTCATCCACTCAGAATGGAAAAGTGAGTGCAACCCCTCCTTAAATGAGGCTCCGCCCGTGAGGAGTGATGTCAATTATATTATATATATATAATAATAATAGATATTATATATATATATATATATATAATATTATTATAATATAATAATATATAGTATATATATATATTAATATATATATATATATATATATATATATATAGAGAGGAGAAGAGAGAGAGAGAGAAGAGAAAGATGAGAGAAGAGAGAGAGGGGTGAATGAGTATATCAATTTTTAATGTGTGGTTAGAAATTAATTTATTTAGAGGAAGGAAGAGTTAGAATTAACGGGGTGGTTTATATAATGGGAGGATTGTAGTAGGTTGATTCATAAGTTTCTTTTTTAGGATTGATGAATGATGTGAGAAGGATAAGAAAGGTGTTTGAAAGTGGAGGTTAAAAAGTCGACGTTCAGGTTGATCTAACTCTTTTTCCTCACCTCAATTTCCTCTCAACCATTAATTAAAAAATTTTCCCAAAAACTTTACTTTCACTTCTCTGATATCCTCCCTCTTAAAAAAAAACCTTAAAACCACACTTTATTCAACCCATCACCCTGCGGACCTCTCTCAGTGTGTTTACAAAATTTCCGGCAAGGATTAACTCCCTTTACATTGGTAGGTGATAACCCATGAGTCATTACACGCCGCCTATCAACACGAAACATGACTTCTACACGACAATCAATAATTTCCTTCTTCTGACACTCCATCGCTCTACCTATAATCATTCAATTAAATTAACCAAATGACACCTATTTTACAGTAACAAATTACAAAAATGAAAATCATTTTCTTCTTAATTCAATTCAATATTTCAATAAACAAATTCGTTATTATAACATAGACACAATACAAAATAATATCCTGAGACACACAATTTTATTGTAAAAAAATTATAAATATCCATTCTTCCTAAATGATTTAATAACTAAATAATTTTTTATTTTTCATATGTAGTTTATATATATCACTACTGAAGGAGGTTCCAGCTTATGAACGAAAGCCAAGGAATATATATATTATTTTACACTTGTAAATGTAATTATTTTCTATAACATGAATATAAATTATTTGTCAATAAGGCCCTCCTACTAATAAATATTTACTCTAGCGATAATTGCTTTAACTAACATATACGATACTATATAGATATATTATATCTATGATAACTAATATATAATATTATATAATATATATATATATATATATATAATTATAATATATATATATATAAATTAATATATATATATATTAATATAATGATAGCATATAATTATACATATTTTAAATATATATAATATATTAGAAGAAAGGGAGATGGTTGTATTAATTTCGGATTTGACATTTAATACAATTCCGGTAATGTATTTTTAAAAATTCCGGCCGGGAAACCGGATTACTTTCCTTAATTAACTTTTCTTAAACACTTTTGAAAATATTGCTGAATTGTGGTGAAGTTAAAAGAAAAACTGTTCATCAGAATTGGGCAATATTTTTAAACATTCCTCAAATTTTCCTGCTAATTTTGAAAATAAAAATAATTTCTCTGAATATATGAGAGGAGACTGGGAAAGGAGAGTAAAATAGTTTGGGTAGTACTGCCTATATATATGGGAAAATTAGGGTTTTGGTTCACTTTCTACCAAATTAGGAATTTCTCTTTCCTCACCGATTAGAAATTGATTATACTGGTAAAAAAAATTATCAATTCTATATAAGAAATTTGTATAAATTTTTAATTTCAACTGAATTTACTGCAGTTTCCAGTTGACTTTGTCTTTCTCTCTGTCACTTTTACTTTCTTCAAAACTTATAAAACTATGTCAACTATGCTATAATATTCTTTCCTAATGTACTGTGATTTTTGATAACCTATGGTACTTTGCAAATACTAAGTTTATTGATAGATTAATGCCTTCAAAGTATTACTAGAAAACTGATTACATCGCCCTGACTCTACTTCTTGTACTGCTACTACTATTAATCACTTTCTACCTCCTTAAATTATTTGCATATTTCTTCAAACATCCATTTTCTTGTACGTAAAGAGAAACATTATCTTTTACATGGAAGTGCGCATCGTACATATGGTCTACTACAGTATTTAAAACCAATTATCTTGTTTTGACATATGCCTATTGATCCTTTCACTCTTCCTTTATCACTAAATCTAAACCTCAAGCTTCTCTACGCATCTTCTTTATTCTTGCTGTCCATCCCTCAGAGTTTGATGAGAAGAATGCTTGGAAGCTCAAAAATGTAGAAATAATTGATGATTAATTGATTTGCTTTATTATAAGTTCCATCCGTTAACCATGAAAAAATGATGCGAAAAAACTCTTTAGGAATTTTGTCAAGGTATTTGCCATTATTAAGCGGTTTCAATTAGCTTATAATGAGATTTGTTCATACAAATATATTAAACTTGCAGAGGTCTTTTCAAACTAATTCAATTCTTTCTAGTAATCAAAATATGTGCTATCCACCTTCTAGTATTAACATCTATTGAAATTGGTACATAAGTGGGCTCTGCAGATGTGGATCCCAAGGTCTTTGTATTCTTTTTAATGTAAATTACAGCTCAAAAAACTTGACATTTATTGCAAATGTGTACAAATATTCCTACATTTCTTATTAAATCCACACTGTTCTTTTGAGAAAATAATTGAGCATTCTTAATAAATTTGATAGTTTGTGAATAAAATCAAGTAAAAACTTGTATCCTGCTATCAGTTCCAAGTTTTATGTTATGCTCCACCTCGAAGGATCAAATGGATTATGTTAGAAGGAATCCCCATTATTCATCGTAATTTCAAAAACTCAATAGTGATTTAATTCCAGAAGTTAAGAACCTGGGAAATACTGGTGTTCAATGGAGTATCACAGTCCATTTTTTGAACTCTAGCTGGTAAATCCAGAGTGCAGTGAAAGAAATAAATGATGAGTGTTAAGAATTATTTAGCTTTCTATATATCATGTAGTATTATATTACTGCAGCAGCCATAACAGATCAACTTCCTCTGAAACAGCTGATCTCAATATTAATGTCATGAAGATTCCGACATTTCTCATCTACAAAATATAATCTACTAGGAATAAGATATTTTAAGGTTGAAGATGGGCAAATAAAGTTCTGAATGCAATCCTTTTCTCTTTCTGTAGACTATGTAATCGGCGGTTACTCATTGCAATAAAATTCTATTATTTTCTGTAAAATCAAGAATATATGGGGGCATTTGATAATGCCAAATCCTTTTAATTGTGGCCAAGAAAAAACTCCCTCCAAAACTCACTCATTTCACTCCAAAATTTCTCGTCCTCATTACATATTTTACTTGTCTACCTTATTTATCTCCCTTATCTATCTATTTAACATTTTTGGCCTTACCAGTTGAGAAGCTATTTTCTCATTCAGATAATGATTTTTCCAAATATGCATGAAAGTTTTCTCTTGAACAATTAATTATACGATGATAATTATGTGCATAGGACTATTTTGCCTGAAACCTGATTAGTTATTATCTCGATGTCATCTTAATCATGGTAAATTCAACTAGAGATGGAAAGTTCCGGGTTCCGGACCGGCATCCGGCCGGAATTCTTTTTATGGCGAACGTTATCCGCGTGTTCCTATCCATTAACTCACCGGTCTAATAATCTCGGACACGCGGACAACTGATATATTCAAATTCTCTTCTGCATTATTCTTAATATATCGTGGCTACTCTACGAAACTACTTCCTGGGATTGTATATTATCTGCTCGATATACTACTATGCACCATTCAATATTACTTATACAACATGAGTCATCAAACTATAATATATAATATTAATCATATAAATAATTAATATATATTAATATTTTAATATACCTATATATATATATATATCCTATAATAATATAAATAACATATACTATATATAATAATACATATAATACTTAATAGTGATTATACTTAATAATATAATATATATATTCTTATTAAGTATATTAATAATATATAATATTAATATTATTAATAATATATATATATAATATATAGTATATAATATTAATATATATGTAATATTTATTAAATAATTTATGAATAAGCAACTTCAATTTCTTTATTAAATCTGAATAACATAATAAGTAGCCATATCCAACACATGTGTCATATAGTTAGTACTATATATATAATGACGAACAATTAGAGAAAATATTGATTTCATTATATTTGTAACAGCGAATTGCTTTTACAGACAAGGCATAACTTACCTACTAGTGAATACACGTAATAGTCAGAAGTATTCCTTGCATGTATTCACCATGCAGCAGGTAGACGATGCTTGGCTAGCAGCCGCTGATGGTTATTATCTTTACTGGATATCATCTTTGTTCTATCTTATTTCAGTCGAAATATATGCTTACTTCTGCATGGTAATACTTGGATGTTTGAGGCTAATATTAACTATTTGCATTTAATGCTATGCTCTCTGCATGACTATTTTTCTCTATAGTATAGTTCACTTGTCTACATATAGTTCAATCAATACCGCAAAAAGTATTATTGAAATACTAGTCAATACATAAAGGGTTTGTATAAGACGTTAATTCTATTTCATTTTTTACAATGAAATCATTCAAAATTAATCTGGAGCTTATGTTTAAAATTATTTTCCTTTTCTTATTGATATTTGGGACCATTTCTTTGGAACATCTTTGAAGAATAGAAACTTAACATGTGTGGTGAGAATAAAGTATATGACTCATACCGATTGTACCGATTTGATTAACTCTGTCTTCTGTGGTGCCTCGCCATCAATTCTCTCTGCCATGAATCACCTCTATTTGGCTCATGTCTTAGTCCGCCATGGGCAGTCATGTCGTCTAGTTGCTATGGCGATTCCTTTAGATCTCGATTCTCTGATGAATTTATAGATTTTGCATTGAGCATGTGTGAAATCTCATAATATGGCTCTAATATTTAGTTATCCCTTGTAAATTCACCGCTCGCAATCGTTGATTATTTTATCCTCATTAGTTGATTAGTTTATTATTGAATTGAACCTCGTATTATGGTGTTGTGATCATCTTAATTGTTTATTGTCTGGATGGCTGCAGATTATATTATTTATTAATTGATATTATATGTATTTTTATTTTAATTTTAATATTATTAGTTCTTTTCTTTTCTCTACGTATTAATTTATTTAATTATTATACTTCTGCTATTTAAAACCTCTCTTATATTAAATTATCTTCTCATAATAATTTTATTGCTCGTAATTTCCTTTTAAATTAATTGGGCTCTATAATGTCATGATTATTTATTATTCTCTCTATTTTAGTTATTCATATCCTCCTATTTTCGGTTAAATTGTATATATATAGTTCTTATATTTTAATTCCATTATTGTCTCTCTTCTATCAGCATTTACTTTAAAGTTTAGTTTATATGTTCTTTTTTGATTCATTGTTTATATTGGCTTTATTACCTCTCTCCCCTCTATTTTATTATTATATTATTATTCTTCGGCTCGTTGCTGCGTATTATATCTTCAAGCTTTATTTGGACACTCTCAATAAGTCCTGGGTAGCCACCGCTTACGTCTACGTAAACCGATTTTAAGTCTGATAAGGAATAATGATTTTAGTGTTTTATCGATTATGATAATAATAATTTTGTTATTATATATTAATATATTTATATGGGCGTGTTTTTATTTTATATATAATACTTTGATTTTGTCCGAGTTATTTTCAAGTCTATTGCATAGGTTTAGCATCTATGATTATTGGTGGTTTAGCTGCCCCGTTAGAGATTGATAACATGCGAAATATTGTTCACTGTCTCTTTTACGCTCACTTTTCAAGCTTTTTTCTTCAATTTCTCGTTGTAGCGATAGTATTCTAGTAGTTTACTTATATTACCGTTGGAGAACCACTCAATATTGCATATCACAGGTGTTATCTGATTGGCATAATAATATATATATACTCAGATTATATACTGTAACGATTGGTTTTTTAGGCAGGTTAGAGGATATTTATTATATATTGATTATTATTTATTATTTTTATTTATTATTTATGTATTATTATTTTATTATTTGTTATTAGTGTTATATCTTTTTATATAATTTTGTGAGTTTTATTATTTATTATTATTTTATTATTATTTCATTATTATCTATATTACTCGGGATTAGTGAATAGTATATTCCCGTATAGTGGTGCTTTTCGTTATTCTTGATTTTATTCGAACTCGCTAGAACTTACGGCTTTTCGGTGTACACCGCATAAGTTGATATTTAATCTATGAAGAGAATACGCTGTGTTGTGACAGCTCCCAATACTCCTGCCCTCTGCCCGTATCTCTCGACCTTCTCAGTCTCCTTTGTACCTACACGAGCTTCTTCTGTTGCTTCTCGACTCCAATGCGTATTGTCGTGGGATTTAATGGACATATTAGCTATAAGTTAATTGTGTTTCTGTATTTGGATATTCTCGAACATTCGATGGATTATCTCTGTCATTTTTTTCCTACCCTTCATGAAGTTTCAGTCGTCGGTGAAAAGTTCTGATTTCCTGTCGTGAGATAGTTATCTTATTTTGGTATAATACGATCTGTTGCTCTTTCCTGTTGGCTATCATTCGGCCTCTCTTGCGAGAACATCTCTTTGGTGCCGCTCCTATTTGTAATATAATTTTTCATGTACTACGCTCTTACGTGGTTAGATCGTATACATATCACGATCATATCCGGTTGAAAATTATTTTATGATATGTATTTGCGTTGCGGCGTTCAGCAAATAGGCATAGATTTTGGAACCTATCCTCGTTACGTACGGTATGTTATTATGTCTTCTAACTCCTGTTGCACGAACCCACCCCGCGAGATGGGTGGCTCCCTCTGACTAACCTAAATCAAATCAATTCATTGTCCGTAGAAGCATTGTAAATATTTTGGTGAGGTGAGCGGATCATGATCGTTGATATTTTCTTAGAATAGTAGTTTTGACCGTTACATCTCTAATTTCTCGGAGAATATTGCTGTTAGGTGAGTTATATGCATATCGGGTCGTACTCCCTTCTGTCACCTGGTGTATTCAGGGACTCGACTGATGTCTCATCGCTTTTTTGGTATTGAAGACGGACGTTTATTCAGAAGCTTACTCCGTTAATCAATTATCGCTTTTTGTTCTTGAATTTTATAATCATGATCTAACTTCATTCTGTGAGTGTTTCCTATTATGATGCAAGTCATTATGGTTACAAAGCGTTTGTGAGCAATAGACTCAAAGATCTGCCTTCGGTAGACTCAATTGTCCAATTTAGGTTTATTAAGATATCAGGTTATCCACTATTGTGAGTTTGTTTGCTGTATGACTCTCTCCCCACGGTGTCCCTTTAATCTAGGGGGTTCGCAGAGCGTGAAACGAAGAGATAGCATATATCACTCAGTGAGCTTCGCGCTACAAAAGCAAATAAGAAAGGCCGAACAAGTTGGCGTGATGGAGAATAAGGTTCGTGTTGGCAATAGATAGCGAGTAATTGTAATCACGTGTGCAAAGATCTTAAGTGTGTGTCGATATAGGGCGAAGCGTAGCGTGGGAATCGTGTCCTTTCACGCAGATGATGTAGAAGTGTTATGAACAGCATGTCCTGGCACGTTTGCATGTGAACCGCGTGTTATGGTGTCGCAACTTCCAAAGGTTTTCGGGCTTGTTGGATTGTGTCACTAGCTTGTCCCTATCCGGATGTGTCCTCTCTTGATTTATTAAATAAATTGAATAAAATAACAGCCGAATCTTGTATCTTGATATTTTTAATATTGGTTGGCTTTCTTGTTTTTCTTATATTATGTATACCGTACTCGAGATTCGATTATACGGTGGAACAGCGCGTTCTTCTCAGCGGTGGATTGGCATACTATTGCAATGCGCTCTACTTTGATGATGGCATTTCCGGGTCAGAAGGAACCCCTTAAGATCAGCGTGCTGCTAGGTTGGTAGTTTCAGGGCTCTGCTCCTCAGGAGAAATGAACAGAATGACTGACGATTTAAGCCTAGTATTAGTATGTAAGGTATAAAGTGGTCCTGCGGACTTTTCGGGTAGGCTGAGAAAGAAAGAAGTGCAGAAGTGAGTGGCTTGAGTATACCCAAGAGGACACGGAACGTACATCCCCGTTTTTATGGCTCCGAACATCCGTTCCGATGTGTTGGCCTCCACGATAAGTCGGTACTTCTACATCGTTGTGGACTACGTCCGTGCTCAAGCTGTTTTCAAACTGCAAAGTACTCAAATTGCTATTCAATAATGGTTCTAGGAGTAGATGCTCTTCTGTTACAGTGTATGTGTTCCCCACACAAAGGTTTAGTCTCATATTTAAAATATGTTTATAAGGAACGAGTGAGAACATGGCTCCCCTATCTGCAGGAATATATAAGATTGGATTCTGAGTTCCAGTAGATATACTACATTCCATCTTCGATAATTATTACAAATCTATTCCTGGGCATAGTAGTTCAAGTCATATATATTATCATAAGAGTTTAAATATTTAATCTGATTTATATAAAGTCAAAAACATCATACACAGACATACAATCCACATAAAAAAAAAAAAACGTCAACAAACATAAAAAATAATTACTTACACTAAATATAATCTATAAAATTTATTATATAAATATAAAAATAATATAATTAGAAAATATATAAATAAATAATATTTATTATATTTATTATATTAAAAAAGTTGAAAAAAAAATATATTATTTCAATTTTTATTTAATTATATTTATTTATTATCATTTATATTAATATGTTATTATATATATAACTTAATAAATTTGCGTTTTTATACACATACACATTTTTAATAACTAAGTAATAAATATTATACAGTTAAATCACTTACCTTTCACCAAAAGTCACACTACTTCCACCTCCACAAAATATATAATATCTATTATATATATATATATATTTCATTAGTCGATTATTGAAAAATAACCACATTTCTCTCGCGAACAACTTGATCACTCATGTTCTATTGTGTTGATTGCTAATCATAAATTCGACTACTACCATCATTCTACGATCTAACGTATAAGCTAAATGGGCGGTATTTTATTAAAGTTCAGGTATCCTCATGATCTTAATTTGCACTTTGCGAGTACAAATTGTATATCTGATATATTAAAATATATATAACACTATTAATTCTACTCAAACATCTTAGGATTGTCATGTTCATTCATAAAATTGAGTGCTCTATTTATTGCTTTAAACGATCTAATTTTTTTGTGCTTATGTGAGAGTTTTATATATGTGAGAAGAATTAAATAAAATGAGGAATATATTTCTAATTTCCAAATACTCAGCAACTTACTGTACTATTATAAACAGACGTTAGTATATCAATGTCGACACATAAGCTACAATAAAACCGCCATTGGGCTGAAACCGTGATTGAGTAAAGAATGATGGGATGATTATTACGGTTTTCTTTACGATAATATATTACCCTAAAAAGCATATAGAGGAGTATCTATAATAGATAAATTACATGTAATCTAAGGAATAAATTCAAAATCACGAGCTTATATTAACCGATAGCCGCCCCCGATCTACTCGACAAGTCCCTACAAATCTTGAGAGAGTGAGAGAACTCTAACTAGAGATTTTAGTAGATCGAGACGGAGAGAGAGAGGATGTGCATTGATCCTCATGATAGAGAGAGAGTAAAGATGATGAGAACAGTGTATGATAGTGTTCTTTCGTGAGACCAGTGTGAGAGCTTTTTACAGGAATGTCATATCTCTCGGTGAGTAAGAGGCGTAGCAGATGAATGGTAGTGTTTAGGTTGGGTGCGATAAGTATTATGGCGCGCCAAACTGAGATAGGGGTTTTTGGCGGTGCATGAAGCTTAAGAGAGAAGGAGAGCAGAGGAATGTGATATGGTGAAAAAATAGCCATAAAAAATAAGTTGTCTTTATACTGAGCCTCGAATATATGCTATAAGCATAAGAGCGTAGTAGAGGGGAGGGCTATATGGTTTTTGTGCGACAGAGTTTACAAGATAAAGGTAGTTGGCTAAATATAAGACAGTAAAGCGGGTGAGACAAGCTAGAAAGAGTTGTGAGTACGTGAGTAAGAGGTCGTGAGCAAAGAAGGTTGGATTGATTTAAGTCGAAAGAGGAGAGCAGGAGCAAAGGAATATGGTGCCTGAGGAAGTAAGACGTCGTGATTACCTACGCTGGTAAGAGGGAGCAGATGAGAAAGATAAAGATTTCCGGTGCTGTTGAAAATGAAAAATTTAGTTCTGGTACACACATATATTATTATTATTCAACAGGGTTAAGTAAAACTACTCACATCTTTTTCAAACATATCTCTAACATTCTTTTATTCTTTACATTAACAGTCAGTAATATTTACAAAATGTTGGATGTAAGTTCGTATGTAAAGAAAGGCAGCCCATGAAGAAGGCCTAAGTTCGTGTCGTTAGGATTTAAGAAGGTCTGTGAGTAAGAGGAGCAAGGAAGAGATTTGGTCTAGTAGATAATGAGGAGGATAAGCAGAGTATAGACGTGAACCGGTAACTAATATTGTTCCACCCACAGATGAGAAGGTTACACAGTGTTACTCAAACGCGTGAGTACAGAGCGTTGAGCAGAGCTATTTTAGGCATTTGTGTCTGTGAGAGAGTAAAGAGACGTTGTGATATTACTATAAGGATAAGAGTGTGAGTTAATAGTACAAATAGGTTATTGATGCCACATTTCAACATGCCTTTAAGCATTGGTTTATAACAGCTAACATATTGGTTAACCGCATAGAGGATTCCATACGGTTTGTGTAAAGGTTTCTAAGCGCGGTAGACAAAGGAAGAGATATTTTATACAGAGCTTAATACAAAGTAGGGTATATCAAAGTAAAGCACATTACCCTCGTCGAAGTCTTAGGTGGACAACTCTTCATATTGTCTCCATGTGAGAGAGTGATCTCGTTGTAACATAGTGCGACTCTGATAGAAAGTTTTGGTGGGTTTTTTAACGTAAGAGGAAACAACAAAAAGTTAACATCCTTGGAGTCAGTACGACGCGGATAGTCTAGAACGACGGTTATTGGTACATTGAGTATGTAGAGACGATAGCAAGAAAGATAAAGATTATATTTCGGTAACCTAATCTAAATTATGTATACTGATCCAACGAAATATATGTTAACGCTAACAAAGTGTGGTCACACAATAAAGCAACTAACATATCATAACCTGAGGACTAGGCAGTAGTAATGTACAAACGAAAAACCTTATTTAACATTCACTCCTTACTCGCTCGATTAATTATAACTACTAACCATTAACGATAAGCTC
>JABUQX010137744.1:0-13638 GCA_015478945.1 Trachelipus rathkii | reverse complement strand
TGATTTATTGCTACAGCTAACTATTGCCACAAACTTCTTTCACAGATAATCCTTTTCTTTTTTTCAAAATAATTTGTGCTGAAATAATAAAAAAAAAAATTATTTTTTTTACTGATAGTCATTCTGTGCTTAAGCGTTACTCCCTCAATTGGTGTCACCCATTGCGGTCAGGACCAACTTAGTGACATCCCTGCTTCCTTGATGTACCTTGCATTAGTAAGTTGTCTCGCCTTTTCCCATCAGTTTTTACCTTTCCTTCCTACAAATGGGAAACGTCTTCTCATTTAGCTTGTACCGTGAAGGAGAAATTTTCTCAACTCTTTAACCATCGTCCGTTTGCTTTAGTTCTGTTCTTTCCGAATCCATTTTAACAAGATATGGAAACATCTAAATTCTTCTAATCTAATCTTCTTTTCATTTCTCTCTGACTTTTGACTTTTAGCTCTTTGGAAGTTAGCTGAATCCTTTCCTATGGTGCTGGTCATATCATCGAATTCCTTCGATAAAGTCTGTTACAAATCTTTGATTTATAAACTTCTTTCTTTCAGATTTTATCATTTTCACTGTCAACTTTCTGATTTCCCTTTCGGTAGCTTTATAACAGCTGTTATTGATGACCTATGATCATCCTCTAAATCCATCAATAGTTTTATTCCACAAGGTCCTGTTCAATCCATTACTCTCTTTCTATTTCTCATTAACAGCCTATTTTTCACTTCGTCACACATATTCTTATCATTTTAAAAACTTCCCATACAACAGAAAATTACTTATGATAGGACTTTGGCTTCAGAACATAAGGGAGTCTGCTAAGATGAAGAAAAAGAAAAAGAAAAAGTACTAGAAAAAAAAGAGGTAATCCTATGATCTTCGCACTTCTATCTGGCCTAAGAAGACATGATCGTTTTCAATGCCTCAGATGTACAGTTCATATATAAAACTACTCGACAATAGCTCCGGACATCCCAATAACATCTTCGAAAACAAGCAGCTCAAACCTTCATTTGCCACTAATATTTACTGTATCTCCTTTGCTCAAGATTTTTCATGGAAGGATAAAATTTTTTCATTAAAAACCCTCTAGGGCCTCGTCTAAAAAATAAATCGTTCCAAACTCTCACGACCGCACTGTTCAAATTTCTTGCTCAGTTTCGTAGAAACAATGAAAAAAATTCTACACTTTCAAACTTATCAGTTTTATCGAAATTGAAGCTCGAACTCATCAAACGTTTTGGTGGTGGTCAAATTTCATTTAGTTCAAGTAGATTGTCAGATTTGCCCTTCACACGCAATATCTCGAGTGATTCCAATTATACGGAACTTTTGGAAAAGATGGAGTTTTGGGATCTTACCTTATCAATTCTCCCTCTTCCACGGAACCTTTCAAATCTCTTTTTGACCATCGAACTGCTGCTTCACTCATCTAACACTATCTCCATTACAGCGGATACTACAGTTATAAAACTCATGTAGCATAGCGAATTCTTTGTAGAGAGCTTGCAACTCTCCCTCTGTACAATATCATGCTTTCACTGTCCACCTCTCCAACCTCAGACTTTGCTCAACTCTAAAGAAACAGATTGGAACACTCTATTTTTTCCATTTTTCACATTTCTTTGACTTGCACCCTTTCAAGAGCAATAAGGGACGAATTCAGACCAGTTTCTCAGGGGAGGGAGATTTAGAGTATATTGTACCGGGGAGGGAGGGGAGAAAGTTAAGTTGATCGCATAAAATCACAAATCTCCGGAGGGGGGGGGGCAATTCCCTCCCGGACCATCCATTGAATTCATTATACTGAGTGCAACTTACATTCAGAGGCAATTCCTTAAATTTTGCGATCAAGATCTTTGTACCAACCATTCCAGGATTTTTGGACTTGTGTAGAGTGAACCCTACTCTGGAGCAGGGTGCGTCATATATATATATATATATATATATATATATATATATATATATTGTCCTCTCTCTCATATATATCAGCCAGCATATGCCAATAACCAGCCAATATGTATGTAGTAGTAATAGCTAAAATGTTTACGATGTGTGTATGTAATATGTAGCGTACATGAAATGACATGTATATGTAATAATATATATATAATAATATGTATATGCAGCTCATTCTCCTTCCAGCTAATATATCAGCAATAATAATATATCAGCAATAATAATAGCCAGCAATAATAATAATAATATATCATATATAATATATATATATATTGTCAATACAAAAATTGTTTATCAACTCATATCAGCTCTGTCGTCTGGGGATCCTTTATCAGTAAATTTTTGCTTGTATTCAATAAAGTATTTCAAACAATCATTTCGTGAACAAAAATTGCTTTACCAAAAGACTTATTCCATACAAGAACATTTATTTTATAAAAATTACACTTTGATATTTTCCTAAGCAGGTTGCAATTATTAGATATTTTACAAATTATTATAATATATCTGTTATTATTATCTATTGATTTGTCTAACATTTATATGAATTATAGTTTAGATATATACTGAGAACATACTCACGTAGAGTCCTTATATACCCCAAGTTATTTAATATGTAATTATAAGATGTCTCATAACACCACGTTTTAACATCACTGAAAGGGTTAGTTTTATGTAGACACTTAAATTAGTAGGGTAATAATTAACGATAATCAGTGTAGTTTGCTCACAATACAACTGTAGGAAAATACATTGAGACTCCACAGCTTGTATATTTATATATAATTATATATTTATTTAATGAGTTATTTATTCTCCTATAATACTAACCTCATCACCTCCCCTCTTATTCGTATTCCTTAAAGTAATTAATATATATATTATGATAGTTTTATTTGAAACTTTATAATGATATTATTCACAAAAAAACAGGTGTATGTAGTTAATATATAGTTTAAATATTATTCAGATTTGTTAAAAGGTAAAAAGGAATACTTATTAGCACATTAAAACTAATTTAAGAGAAATTATATATATATAGCTTTAGAGAAAATTCTTTCTAAAACAGTCTTCTTAGGTTATTTTAAAATAGGTGAGGTTTTTTCTACCACGCTTAGTACGTTGCCCATCACTTCCTCCTTCCGAGTTTCCACACAAGTAAGTTTCCTACACTCAGAGCCGGTGTTTCCATTTCTCAGCTCATCTCAATCGACGCGAAAGCAGAACTAGCAAGACTCGTCAACGTCTATTCAGGTTTACTCTTGAAACCCGGAAAATGAATCAGCCTTTTTCCAACTCGCGTTTTTGTTAGTACCGTCTTTTTGCGCTTTTTTTTCATAGTCGAGCCAAAGGCCTTCCTACCATCTGTGTTCTGTGAAATTCACTGTTTCCTGCCAAATTTAATCTCATGCACTTTAAAACTAGCGACTGTTTACAGCACACCTGCGAAATCTGCCTGAAACAATGTAAAATTAAGGCCTTACAATAATTTGACAAAAATGAGAAAGAAAAATCATTAAAATTATTTTTGATTGGGAGACGAGAATTGGTCGTTTTTCCTACTCCTCCTCCAATTGACTCATTCTTTCTCATTCCCGATTCCGATTCTGCAGACCTGACATAAACTAAATCGTGCACAAATAAAATTTTTGCTCTGCAAGTTTTCAATTTTTGATTCCTAAATATATAAAAATTATATATACAAGTATTATAATTTTTTTTGAAGGAAAGAGGTATTATGAGGAGGTAAGCTACTGGAGAGTTCAGAAAAGCAGTGTACATTGTGATAGGATAATATAATGAGATAATATAAGCAAAACCGTAGGTTCAACCCTTTCAAGGAAAGTGGAACGATCCTAGACATGATGTGCATTCTCTATAAAAGGGCAGGCAATAGTGGTGTGCAGTAATTTTAAAGGTGTCTCAAGGATACCTAATCTCTTAAAAGCTTGCATTGCAATTAAAACAATCCATCCAGTTCTTCCAAATAAAGATCGAAAGAAATAGTAATGTTTGAGTTATGTTTTCAATGATTTTTCTGTAGTTTGGAGGACTATATTAAGTAAATAGAAGAATACCTTAATTTTTGAGGAAATGATAATGGCCATATTTTCTCTGCGACTTTAGAAATAAGAATATGATGAGATGTCAGTTACCCTCAAACCATCCGCTTAACATCAACTATTTGTCATGTATACAACTAGCGGACATTTCATGATCATGTCACATTCTCAGAACATAAATTGGAACATTCTGGAGAATGTGACAGGAACATATCAATAGTTCTTGCGAGGAGTCAAAGGAACATTCTCAGCAGTTAAGATGGACAGATCTTTCATGTTCTTATAATATTTTGAAAAAGAGATAATAATTATCACGGATCTTCTCAAGAAACATTCTTAATATTTCCAGCGGTATGCCAAGGAACCATTTCTCAGGATACAACAGGCGGACATTTTCAGTTTCACTGTAACATCTATCAGAACATAATATGGAACATTTGAGTAGTAACAGTAACATTAGCTTATTATCTCCGCGAGATTAAGAATATTCTCAGAAGTATATTGTGCCAATGTGGTTATATATATAATATTATAATAATATATAAATATAATATACTATAATATATATATATATATATATATATTATATATAAATATATATCATATGATATATATCGGTTATTTTTATAAACACATTATTTTTAATTAGATATTATCATTATTATTATTATTATTATATTATATTATTATTATTATTAATAATATTATTATTATTATTATGATTATTATATATTATTATTATTATTATTATATATCATTATTATTATATATTATTATTATATATTATTATTATATATATTAAATTATGAATGGTTTTCATTTATTAATTCTTTGTCATTATTATAATTATTCTGTTTTGTTTATTCGGTATTTTAATTATTATATAATATTATAATTTATTATAATTATTATCATGATCATTATCATAATCATACATTATATTTCAATTAACATTATATATTTATTATTATTATTATTATTATTATTATTATTTATTATATTATATTATTATGATATTATTATTATTCATTATTATTATTATTATAATTGATCATCTATTGTTATTCAATATTATATTATTATTATTATTATTATTATTAATTGATTATTATTATTATTATTATATTATTATTATTATTATATTATTATTATTATTCATTATTATATATGTATATTATTATTATTATTATTATTATTCATTTATTATATTTATTATTATATTATTATTATATTATTATTATATATTATTATTATTATTATTATTATATTATTATTATTATTATGTAAATAAAACCAAGTTTTCAATTAGGACAAATTTCTTTATTCAATCTCCAATTGATAAAAAAATTAATTTTATTCTTGACTTCATGGAATATATATATGTTTATATATCTATATATATATAAGATATATATAATATATATTATACTATATATATATATATATTATATATATATTAATTAATATAACTATATATATATATAATATATATATATTTATATATACATACATTATATAATATTATAATTAAAATTATATATATATATTATAATATATATATATATATAAAATATATATATATCATATATACATATATATACATATACTATATATTAAAAACGTTTCACACCTATGGGGCATTGCCTTATTCTTATTGAGGAACTTCGATAAGAGACACACAAACAACAAAACGTAACAAAAACAAACACAAAACAACAAAAACTACAACACCAAACACCAAAAAAAAAAAAAAACCCAACAAACCCCACAAACCCCACGGTAAATACCCTACCACAACCCACTTCACCAAGATCGGAACGAGCGCTCCACTAAACCATTCTTACTGCTTACGTGCGACTCCTCACTCGCATCTTGCCACCAGATTAGACACAACATTCACAAAGACTAGAAAGGAAAATGTAATTAAAGAACAAGAAATAATAATAAACAAATAACAAATAAAATAATAAAATAAAACAATCAAAAAAATAAATAATCATAATAAAAATAAATAATATATACACTAATAAATAATAAATAAAATAATTAAAATAAATAATCAATAAATATAGCTACATAAAAAATTAATACATAAAATCACCGAAATGAGAACCCTCAATCAATCAATCACATAACCAATAAAAAAATAATTACAAATAACATAATAATAATAAATAAAATCACATACACATACATATAATAACCTATAAGATAACCAATCAAATCACACAATAATAATCCAAACCCCACATCACACCAACTCAACTAAATAATATACCAATAGTAAAATAACTGAATAAAATAATAACTAATAATCTCAACTAAATGGGTCCTATACACTAACTCAAAAAAAAATAAAACTAATACCAATATTAAAACATACTACTACAACCAATAATAATCATAATAATTAATAAAATAATAATAATAATAATCAACCCCAATTAACAATCCAAGTAATAACCTAACATAACCTGGCCTAATAACAATAAAATAAAAATAATAAAATAAATAAATAATATAATAATATAATAATAATAAATAATAATAATAAAAAACGAAAACCCAAATATAATAAGAAATTAATAAAACAATAATAATAAATAATAAAATTAATAATAATATTAATGACAAAACGAAATACATCGTATATTTCGCATGTAAGTACAAACCAAAGCTTTAAAGTGAAAGAAAATAAATTCAGCGGGATTTGCAGAAGATAGAAGAGAATCCACAGGAGAAAAAGTGACTTAAACAGACAAAGGAAATAGCAGCGCAAAAAACAAAAGTACTGAACAATTACAGATGTCACACAGAAAAAATTTAGATGAAGTAATATTTTACTCCTTGATTATGAATAGAAAATAAAAGGACTAAAATATAACTAAGATCCAAGTATCACTAGAGCACTTAATAGCCACTTCATAAAAACTACCTATAGAAAAGATACATTGAACCAGCACGGCATCAAGGCAAAAGATCAAGTGAATTAGAAAGTGTGGAGCAGTTTAAAGTATCAGCCCTTGGCGATTAATTCTATTTTATCAAAAAACGGGTGAAACTGTAGCCCTACATGCATGATAGCATTTTTACCATTCATTATATGGATAACTACTTGAAATAATAGCTCAAAACTGCAGGGAAGAAGAAAATAACTAATTATATAAAAATATACAATATAAAATAAAATAAATAATATATAATAAAAAAATAACTATTATAAAAAATAATAGAAACTTTTTATTTAAAAATAATCAAATAATAAATACATAATATATATAATAGAGAATAGAAGAGAGTGAATAATGAACCCTAAAGATTCGACCAAAAGCGAACTCTAACACAAAAACTAAGACTCCACAATTCTCCGCACAACAATAGCAAAATATAAAAATACGAACAAGAAAAATTTGACTATTAAAATAATTTGTAACTATATAAAGATCATAATAAAAAAAAACCAATAATAAAAAAAAACAACTAATAATAAACACAAATAATAAGATAAAAACCACTAAAAACACATTATACTCGACATAACTAACTGCGTAAATTACTATATTAATAAAACAAACAAAAATACACACCAATCAACACTAAATACCATAACTACCTATATATAACCAAATATAAAACCTACTCAGTATATGTCAATAAATTAACACATATAATAATAAACACATATAAAATATTACAACAATAAAAAAAAATAAAATACCAATACATCAAATAAATACAATAATACGTACATATAAATAATAAGCAGCCCTATACCATACAAAAAAAAAAACCACACTACACAAAAATATAAATAACTCACCTACCTAACTCAATACCCATCACCTAAACCTATATACCTAAATGCCACATAAAATAATATATATGTAAAATTATAATAATATATACATAATAAATAATATATAAGAGTATAAATAGAATAAATAATATATATATATATATATATATATATATATAATATAAATATAATATAATAAATTATAAAATAATAAATAAATAATAATATATATAAATAAAAATTATGAATGAAAAAATAAATAATGAATATAATAAATATAATAAATATAAAATATATAAATCACTAAAAAATAAATACATAAAAATATAGTTATACATCGTAACAACCACAATAAATAATATCAGTAAATTATGGTCTATTTCTTTAAACTTCTTAACGAGGTTCGTTAACAGTTGTTTCGTTTGGTTCCATATTGACCTAGCATATTTTTTCATATCCACTCGCACCGAAATGAATGACCCTCACCGAAATAATCACAAATATATAAATAATATAACATAGAAAAAATAAGTACTACACATCCCATAATACTAATAATCTCATAATAATAAAAACACACATTAATAATACACAAAATAACCAAAATATACCATAAATTACTATAACCTTAAATATGTACTCACGATGACGAACTCGCTGCCACCCTCGTGCGCACTTAACTCCGATAACTCAGCACCGACAAAAACCGTTAACATTTATAAAAAATATCATATCTTACAAATTTATAACTTAACATCCAACAAAAAATTATCTCCATATTTTTACATTAAAAATTACAAATCACACTAAACATAAAAACAGACTTTGAACAAATTAAAAAACCGCAAAAATCATAAAGTAATACACCCCTCACTTAACACACCACACGCTTTTAACCCAACTCTCACAAATGCAACAAGGAAGGACATCATCTCGCCCATAAAAGACGTCGTCGCGAGCGAAAACGCACGACCGAGCCTTCACACGACCTTCCCTGAATGTGGCACCATCAAAGAGCTACACAGAAATTTGTTAATATAAATAGTGTCTAATTAGAAATTGGTACGCATAAACATCTGCTAACATGAGTTGAAATATGAATGATTTAAAATTTTAGGACAATAAAATAATATATAAACAACATTAATAAAATTAAATAATAATCAAAAATTCTAAAAAACTCCAACAAATAATGCACAGCTTAACCATCAAAACAACCATATACAGATATAACCCTCATACTAAGTTATTACTACAAAGTCACCCTTACCTAAAAACATAAACATAATCGACCATAACCCCACCACCCCCCAAAACCAACAACACCAAACACAACACCCAAGCACAAAACAGAAACACCACGTACTCATTCCTATAAGAATAGTAAACACACTAAATGAAAACTTCTCTAGCCAGGCACAATATCTCAACAGATATAGATAAATACAAACATAAATAATAACTATATAAATAACTACTATTACTAAGACTATATCAGCTACTAATACCACATATAATCCTCAAAATACTCACCCTCACTATAATATCAATATATATAATCACTATACTATAATAACTCATAAAACCGAAACAACAACTCACATCACGAATCAACCGAAAACCACAACAATAACTACATATAAACTCAGAAACTATCATATCAATACTATAATAAATATAAAAAAAAACTATAATTATACTCATATAACTACACACCAAATCCCTACTACCTATACATACCGCACACGCCTAGCCTACGTACTCAACCCCTCACACCTACTCCACCCCACTACTACCAATACTAAACCCGCCACATAATACATAAAATATATAAGTATATCAACTCACAAAATATATATGAATATACTATTATATTAAAAACATCAATTTAACCAAAACACCCTCTCTAATATCAACCCAAAAACTACCACCTCTCAATAAAATAATAATAAATACAAAACAAATATAATTCAAAACAAAATATAATAAAATATAATATACCCTCACCTATATAGCTACTAAATTCTAAACTCCCCTATACCAAATAATATAAAAACTAGATTTCTAATGTTTTAAGACACAAGAAGACAAGACGAGAAAAGACGGAGAGAGAGAGAGAGAGACAACGAGAGAGACAGACGACAAACAGCAGTTAGGCCACACCAAAAGTAACTAGGAGATACGCCAACATAAAGAAAAAAAAAAATATATAAAAAAATAATATATATACTATATAATTAAAAACACAAAAACTATATATACACTAATTACACTCAACAAAACTCAATAAATAAACTAAACCTACTAAACATGTACATTAAACTTTCTAAACTCAAAACCAACATAAAACAATAATAATACAACACATACTAAATCATATAATACTAAACCAACAGAAAACCACTTAAGACGCATACCACAAAACAACAATATAAACAATATATATAACTTATTCATACTATTGCTCCATATATATATAATTAGCTTTATATATGTAAAAATATATAATATACACATATATAAAATAATAACAAAAACATATAACATAAATATTAAATAAATAAATCCCTAACAATCACATAAACCATTAGATAATCAATCACATACAAATACATATATATAAAATACTAAATAAAAAACTAATATAATATAATACTATACAACTATAATCAATAACACACATAATGTATTATATATAAAATAATATACTCAATATATGAACACTAAACACAAATACTAAATCTTAACTTTCTGTCACAGCATCCGATTTCACAACAAAACCTAATCAATAATATATATACACACTACACTAAATACATCAATATAATAATATATATAATAATACTATAGAATATATAAATAAACAATCAAATAAATAAACAAACTATTAACACCACTATTTAGCAAAATTCCTAAACATAAAATATTACCTACAATACTAAAATATAAAACTAAACATAACCTGAACTAAATACAATATAAAAAATATACACAAATAACAACCATATACAACAACACACAAACAAACAACTACTACATAATAACAAATATAAACCTATATCACCATAACACCATACCAAAAAATAAAATCAATAACTAAATCCAACTGGCGTAATATAGCAACATACAAACTATAAACATAAAATATCAAAATATTATATCATGAAAATTTAGATATTATATAATAATAATAACATTCAACATGAATCTCTTAACTTACGTAACATCAAAACATAAATATAACCCTACCAACACATAATACCAACACATACCTTATTATAGTAGATTTTTTCAAACTTACCCCATACACAATATAACTAAAAAAACATAACAAACATATACATAAAAACAATACATATCAATCACTCAACTACTCAACATCACTTAAACAAACATAAATAATATAACAAATATAATAAATAATAAACAAAATAAATTACAATACCAAACTATCAAAAACAAGAACAACTAATATACTCACAAAAATACAGCAATATAAAATATAACATACTAAATACTACAAACTATACTATAAAAATAAAGTATAAATAATATTATATTACCTAATACGCATCATAACATAACAAACAAAAATATAATCATAGCATACAAACAAATCCAAACTATATATAACAACAAATAATATAAAAAATACATTAACAAACAATCACTAAAATAATAACCATACGAAATATAAATACAAATCAAACTCAACTATATACAATAAAACTCATATAATATAAACAACCGACAAAAACATAAAATAAATATTATATAATACATAAACTCAAATCATCAAACCACATATAAAAATCACAATAAAACAAACAATAATAATCATACATACTGTATTAAAACTATAATAAACAAAATCAATAACACTAAGTAACACTACAACCTACACATATCATAACATAACACTCATCAAACACCACCAAAATCAACAACGGAATGCCAAAAACGAATATATAAATAAATATACGCCAACTTAAAACATAAAAAATAAATCAATAAACAAATACAATATAAAACATTTTTATTTGAGAAGAATTAAGATATTATATTTCCCAAAACAATTAGAAAATTTTCACAGACCTCTAGATACACAGTATACCTTATGAAGTTTATACAAACTATCAACTTACGACCAGCCGCGAGATTCGATTCCATAAGCTAGGCAAAAGCAGGTTTAATAAAAATAAATATATACAGCCAACACTCTAAGCACAAAACCACCATTATATCTGTAGAAGGTGATAATCGCACCAGATTGCAAAAAACACTACAAATGAATATTAAAACCACCATAATATACAATAAATCTACCTATACTACTAACCATAACGATATATATATAAACCCATAACTACTCATATATATACATAAACAAAAACACCCCACAAATAAACTCACCATAATTCATACATCCTCGAAAAAACAAACTCATAATAAAACACAAACCCAAAACACTATAAACAGCAAATACATACACCCTCCCAACTAACCTATAAATACTAACATCAAAAAACACCAACATAAACAAGACATAAAATAAAGCACTATCATAAAAAGAGTAAAACCATGTCAATTCATTCTTCCACGTCCACAGATTCCTTGGATGGTGTTAAAACCACTTTAAACAAAATAAACTACGGATCATTCGATTTGAAAAGGACCCACCAAGCCAACCTAACCACAACAACATTTTATCATCTATGGTTTTTAAAACAAATATACCCAGTCAGTACTACATGAATTTTAGCACCCAAAAAACAAACCCACCGAAATTCTAATACGAATTTTAACACCCCATACCCCAAAAAAGACACCAAAACAATACTCCTCGGCAAAACAATCAAACATAAAAATCCAAAATCACCACCCACAACACCATGCCACCAAAGACAATTCCTACTCCTAATTCTTTAAATCAAATCATTCAACTCCATAAGCCAACCTGCCTTGATGAAATAAAAGGCCCTCTATATATGGCAAAGATATCAACACACCGAAAAACCCCAAGAAACGAACATGTTAAAACCCAATCCAATATAAGTAATTGGTGAATCAATTGAACAATTTCTTCAGTGTTGTGGGCTTAATACTAACAACGAATCAAAATCACTCACAAATGACAATTATAAACTACAAGCGAATCTTCAAAAACACAACAACACACCATAACATAGTTAACTAAAAAAACAACAATATCTAAACTATAATCTATAAAAGAATGCTATATCCACATTTGCCTCTCATTCGCAATTATCCAAAACACTTAATCAACAAAGAACCAAACACTCAACCTTAAAAAAAAATCGTTTCAACCATTGATATAAAACTAATATACCATAATACTAAATATAATTATGATCATATCATCATTTAACAATAACATATACTAACATAAATAAATACAACAAACTAATGAAATTCACATAATCATAAACAAATAAATACCATTATAATTAAGCCAAAATATACTCAAACCCGACCCAGTCATAATACTCCTTACGAATAGATTAAGAAAAACAACAACAATTTAAACCAAGAAGAACCCCACTCACACACAATATAAATACAGTCTAAACTACACAAAACCCAGGAAAAACAAAGTAAAACCACCTTTTTTATAATATGACAATACAAACCCCTTAACCAACCATAATGCCAATATCTAATAACGTATAACAACCACAACTCATACAATTAATAGAAGTATACATAATATTAACCATACATCAATAATGATAAACTTCTCAATACCAAAAAACAACCTTATAACAATATAAACAACCACCCAATACTAAATAATCATTCAAAAACCAC